>JBBKCR010087744.1:0-24654 GCA_037577295.1 Ladigesia roloffi | reverse complement strand
TACACTACAGTGTAAATGCGTGGGCGGGGGGCGGGGGGTGGGGGGGTGTAGTGACAGACGATATTGCTTTTGTTGTTTTACTGCATCATAAAAGAAAGTGTAGCAAGGAAATTGCTTGTCCTATAGACATAAGTCTGAATGATGGCTGTGGGAAAAAAATGAACTAAAGAAAGCAAAATCGTTGGATTACTTGAATAAGAGCGAATTACAGGTGTGATCTTTAGCTGTCAATATGGAATTCTGTCCAACTCACATGCCAGGCAATTTGACCAGGCGTAAAAAGATGGCACAGAATCATCCATCATTCTAAGACTCTGCACAACAGTGTAAAGTTTCCATTTGACATGCGTAAACACAGCACGAAATTCTTCCTCTGCCTTTAACCCATTGCCCAAGTGAAGCAGCAGGCAGCCAGGAACACAGCCCCTGGGGAGCAGTGTGTAGGGATGGTTCTTTGCTCAGGGGTGTCACTAGCAGTCCTGGGATTCAAACCAGCGACATTCTGATCACAAACACCAGGCCACCAGCTGCCCTGTACCAAATATTTACAAAATATTTACAAAATATTTGTTGATCAGTGACTCAACTTGTTTCAGTAAGTTATTTACAACGTAGTCAGAATGCCGCAACAAATTTTCTCATTAGCTGATCTGGACCAATCCCCACCACATTCAACTGCTCAAGTGACACTAGATGCGTTTTATAAAAAGTGAAAATTGACTGGTAGCTTTAAAGCAAAACACATTTTTTTTAAACCCCAATTTTTTCCCCCCAAAAAACAATCAATTTACACCATGGATTCGAATCACTGATCTACTGATTTCAAGTGCTTCTCTTATGAAGTCATGTATAGAAATTGCAGGTCGCCACATTAACTAGCTGATTATTTTCAATCAAGCTATAAAAACAGTGAGAAACATCTTTTTTCTTTTTCTAACTGACCTTAACTTTAGTGTCTCGAAGTTTGTTTATGAGTCTGGTGTGTTTTCCTCTGCGTTTTTTTGGTTTGTCCCTTTGCCAACACCAAGACATGATGTCACAATGCTCGACACTATCTCTCTCATTTAGACTCATAAGGCGACTTACCCCACCACTCTCTCTCACATTCATTACAGCAGTGACTAGACCACAGAATCCAATTAATCGATCAATAATCAGACCCCACCCTGCAATCACACTAATGAAAAATTACTGCACTCTACCACACACACATTTTACACTTTAGATTTGATCCAAATTTGCTTTCTTTTTCCTATAATTGGTTAAAATTTGGTTCAGAAATTTTTTTTTTTAAATATGTATGTGCACAGAACTATGGAACTAAAATTACTATATTTGTCAAAGCACACGGAACAAGATAATAATAGTATGCAACAAACCAAGTTCTAGATATTTAGAGGTAGAAAACGTACAAATATTTATAAAATAGCACGATTGATCGACATATTACAGCCAGTGAAAACTATGAAAATGATATTCAAATGGTATTTTTTACCACAAATCTGCACTGGTTACAATTTTCCCCTTCAATGAAATTTTTAAAACTTTTTTTCAGAAAATTCACACTCAAAATATAATTAAGTGTTTTGTTTAGATCTGAAGCTGTAAATAGAAAGATCCACTACGGTACTTTTTTCTGGTCCTTTTAACTCAAAATACACCAACACAAAAAGAGACATAAGGATCAAGAATGTGACGGATAGAGTGATGGTTAGTGAGGGTTGACCAGTAACTAAAACTAAAACCAAAGAAATTAAATACTAGAGCACACTAAGAGAAGAACCAATCATAATCACTAATCACTTAACAAAACACAAGACATCTGACATGTGAGCAAAGACACAACAAATTCTCAATGTCAAATTAAAATCCCCAAAACCCCAAAGTCCAAACAGTGGCCTCTACTGGCCCCTGGCCAAGACATAACATTTCTGAAAATTAAATATTCTTTATTAAAAAAAACAAGCAAACAAAAAAAAGTACTATTTGCTTGTATGAATGTTATCCTTCAGCCAAAATCAAAATAAACAATTGGTGAGAGGTAGAAAAAATTGCAAAAATTCAGTAAAATAACTTAATAACTGCCTTTACATGAACTGGGAAATGTTGTGGGTGAGCTGGTGTGGAATGACACATTTGGGTAAACGGTAGGAATGTATTCAATATAATCTGAGAGAAAGAACTGATTTTCTATCATTTTATTGATTAGATTTTCTGTAATTTTACTTTTACATTCGATACTACATAGATTGTTGCCACACTGCCATTTTTACCTAAAAAATCCCAAACAGTTGAATGTAGAAGAAGCTTCATAAATAAACTCCATTCATTTAGGTGTGTGTGTGCATAGCATAAGCTCCACCTACATCATTCTAGACAAGGTTTACAATGGTTTAAAAAAGTCACGGTTTCAAAACAGCAAAAAAAACAGTTATACCGTTCCTACAATATATGTGCATTGTTTGTCAAAGGAAGGATTTGTTTTTGAAAAGTTTCTTTATTTTGATTATTGTTGAGCTGCAGGTTTAGGCTCTCACAAGAGACTGCAATAAAATTTTATTAATTCAATTATTTATTTTAATTATTTTGCCTGAAGTTCAATGTTAAAATATTTTATATATGTTTCCTAAAATAAAATATACTGTGTTCAGTTGGAAAACAGTGTTGTTTTTTTTACCCAGTCATTTAAATACATCATTGTAGTGCAGTAATTACAATACCGTGAAACCGTGAAATTTTATCCAAGGTTACCATAATCTTATCCCGGCCCATGCCTACTTCATTCTGATTGGCTGAATCCAGAGGACTCATTATAATCAGTGTCAGTGGTTTTATCAAAGTGTGTATCGAAAGAATGTTTTAACTTTAATATACTTTTATATCGATTGTTTAAAACTGTACTGAAATTGATCCACCCTTAAGTAAAAATAGCAGTAGAAGAATTCATCTTACCCAGCAGGAAATGGCATCAGGCACATTGGACAGCACTCTAGTTTTGCTTCTGCTCTTCCTGACCCTCCTTTGGAAGTCCCAGGTCTACATTCTAAATCGTTCTCCATGCTAGAAACTCCAAATCCTGATGCTTCTCTTACTCCAGTTCCAACTTTACCATCAGGGGCCTTTGTAGACACTGTAATTCCAGATTTAGGTCCTACAATTGATGTCCCAGGTTTAGCTTTATTGTCACATTCCAGTCTGGAAAGTCCAGATCCAGGTCTTCTTCCAGATTCGCTTCCTGCCCATTTTCTCTCTTGCAGGCATGTTGGTATGGTGCCATCAGATCTATCACCATGGGAACCAAATATCTGTGCACCACCATGAGCACCGATCTTCCCCCTCACCCCTGCACCTCCAAAGTTACCAGTCCTCTTTAAAAGCTTGTTTCTGTCCCCATCCAACTTACACTGTCTATCCTCAGATGAGCTGGACTCTCCATACACCTTCCATAATAATGATGCTTCCCCGAGGCTTTTCTTTGGGTTTTGCTCTGGGTGCTGTTGAGAACTGCTCAGTGTTTGCCCTTCACTTCTTGCTTGACTCAACTGTTCAGCTGAAGAAGATCCAGACTGGTGCTCCCCTTCATTAAGAGTGGATGGGTGTCCACTCTGGACTGGGACGCAGCCCTGTGGCTCAAGAAGAACTGGAAGTTCACTCACTTCTTCATCCAGACTACACCAGCGCCATTCTGTCGACTTCTCTTCCTGAGTGCTCTGATGGATTTGAAAAACAAAGACAAAACATGACAATCTTTAAAAAGCTGGAAAAAAGCCTTATGAAGTACACTATATGGACAAATGTATTGGGACACCTGGCCAGTTCACCAATAGGAATTTTAATGACATTGCATTTACATATTTATATATTTGAATATGGAACTGGTTCCCCTTTGCAGCTATAGCAGCTTCCGTCTACTAGAGTGTCAGTGAATATTTGTGGCCATTCATTCTGCAGGGCATTTATGAGGTCAGGCACTGATGTTGGATGTGAAGGCCTGGCTCGCAATCTCTGTTCCAAAGGTGTTGGATGGGGTTGAGGTCAGGGTTCTGTGCAGGCAATTCAAGTTCTTTCATGCCAAACTCATCCAGTCATGTCTTTATGGAGCTTTCTTTGAGCACAGGGACACAGTAAGGGACCGACCCAAATCCTGAAAAAGTTATGTCCCAATACTTTTGATAATTAAGTGCATCTACCATTCTGTCAGGTCAAAATAAAGGTTCTAGAGGGTAGCAGACGAGCAAGGGACAGGCTGAAATATGAAAATGAGCTCTGTTCTGATTG
Organism: Ladigesia roloffi; assembly: GCA_037577295.1. NCBI lineage: Eukaryota > Metazoa > Chordata > Actinopteri > Characiformes > Alestidae > Ladigesia > Ladigesia roloffi. The sequence goes on along the minus strand of JBBKCR010087744.1, from coordinate 20,376 downwards.
GTTGTCTTGTATTGAGTCTTGTTCGAAAGCAATCCTGGCTGAAACACTGGTTTAAACTTCAGAATGAATGGATGAATGACAAACTGCTGTAGGCTGAATGGGTGGCTGTTTGTACATATGTTGGGTTTTCACAAAATCTACAAATTCAAACAGCATCCTAGTTTGGACTTGGGTGCGAATGGTTTATCTGCATACCAGATCAAATGCCTTCATTAAAAATGGGTGGGGGGGAGAGAATTTTTATTTTTAATGATTCAGACCCTTCCAATTCCAGCAGCTACTTATTAACAGTTCATAAATATATTACAGTCTACTACATTTAGCTTGTCCACTGGTTCCGTAGTGTAGGCTCTATTCCACCTTACTGTGGAACTCCCAACACCTAACCATCTTGTGAGCTGATTATGAAGTCATTTGAATTTTGATCTTTCATAGCAAGAAATGTACAGCTGCTCCTGTTATCAAATATTCTCTCAAATAACCTATACTGATCTATACAAGAGGTGCAGCAATTTCTTAGGAGGTTGTGTGTTATAACAATGTTTTATAGCCTCTGTTGAAAAGACTAATGTAGTCCTCCTGCATGTGCACCATTATGCCACAGCCAGTGTGTTACAGATCCACACTGCAGTGAATAATTTATTGACCGCTACTCATTAGAAACCGGCTGCCCGTCTCCCTTGCTGTCTCTCTGTCTCAGGGTTCTACCGGGACTGTTTAGGATCTAGAAGTGCCAAGCTTGCATTATACGCACACTGGTAGCTAGACAGCACCCCGCGCTGTCAATCATCCTGTCTCCATGTAAACCCCCCACCAAACCTGCCAATCATTCTTAGAAAGCCTTCAGCTTCTGACGCTAATTGACAGCCACTGTTGCAGAGCCAGAGCCGGAGCCATAGCCAGGGCCATAGGAGGGAAAAACCCTTCTTGGTGGGGTACTGATGAGGGGGGGCTTTGTTCTTTCATCTTCTAGACTCAAATCCAATGGTTCTCCAATGGAGACAGCCAGTGCCAGATCAGTTTAAAACAGTCTGTACTCCTTGTGTAGCTCTGGGGTTGTCTAGTCTAATCTCATCAGAATATTGTTCTAGCCAGATGGTTGAGCCCAGGCTGCAGTTAGGATTACTCACACGAAAACAAGGAGCTGACATCCAGACCAGGCTGCCTGACTCATTCACTTCCTCCTCTCTTCATTAATGAATTCACCCCCAAATCTACTAATAGGTTATACAAATGTACATTTCACTTCGTAATTGCACTTTTCCTGTCTGACTAATCTGACTATATGTACTACTTCTGATTTTTCCAGATATCAACCCACAATATCTGGATTTCTGAGTGGATGGGTTTTGCATAGCAACCTTTTTCCTGATTTGTTTTCCCTTTAGGGCACGATGGCAGGCAAATGTATGGTCACCCTACTTAGATCAGCATGATTAATGTACACAACCAGTCCCCAATCAATCCCATAGTATATATAATAACATAACACCTCCCTAACAACCACCTAGAACAACCTGGCACGACTCTAGCAAACACCATTCCCACCAAAATCCTCCAACTGTGGAGTTTGCTTTGTGCACTGCAGAACAGTCATGCTGGAATAGAAATGGTTCTTCTTCTGTGTCCTGAAAGTTGAAAGCATGGCATTGTCCAAAAAGTCTTGATATGCTGAAACGATTCAAATTAAGCCCTTCACTGGAAGCAAAGTGTCTAGCCCAAACTCTGAAAAAAGGTTGTGTCCCAATATTTTGTGCATATAGTGTACCAAAGCTATTGGGGAACTGCTTAAAATGCACAATACCTTCATATTGTCTTCAGTAAAGGTTTAGAGTGACATATTAATATTTGAAATAAATCTTCACACCAGTTCAGTCATTTCAATCTTTTGTTAAATGTATTTTCACCCTGATCTTAAACATCCCAATGAATAATTTTAAGTTTATACCACATCTTAGGGTCCTCAATACTATAAGAGCATGGTGGCATTCAATTTATACTATAGAGTTTTGTGGACGTAAAATCAAACCGTAGGTGCTACAGTAATAATGTAATGCTGTAAAAGCAGTGATTTTGTACAATAGCGGCTGTAGTAGTGATGCATGTTGCAACAATTATCAAGAAGAGGTCTGTGTGAGAATGCAGAAAAAAATACATTCATACAATAACAGCTTGTGGCAGCATACTCAAACCAGTAAGAGGTTGGAGACATTGTATGATTTCACAAATGCCTGTGGTAGTGACATCACACCATCAGGCGGCTGTGGTAGTAACGCCATATGGTGATGGTCTGTGTCAGTATGCTGAAGGGGGAAAGTATACTGGGTATTACAAAATAGCCTACGACAGCTATACCATTCCATAAGGTGTGTGGTAGTATCATCATACTGTTAGGCTGTCGCGGTGTTGAAGTAATGTGACATATTATAGGAATAGTCATATTGTGAGAATATTTCTTTGGAAGTAGGGGGCTGTGGCTTCAATATCTGTGGCATACTGTACCATATCTGTGTCCATACTGTAAAGAGGCTAAGGTAGGTACACTATATGGACAAAAGTATTGGGACATATGTTTCAATCATTCCCATTTCCACTGGTGTATAAATTCATGCGTACATTTTGGAAAATGCTATACTTACAAATTTGTAGACACAGTTTTGGGAACAACATTTTCTCTTCCAGCATGACATTTGAATGAGTTCGATGTGGAGAAACTTGACTGGCCTGGGTAGAGTCCTGACCTCAAGCCCTTTCTGCACCTCTGGGATGAACTGGAATATAGATTGCAAGCCAGGCCTTTTTGCCCAACCTCATAAATGCTTTACAGAACGAATGAGCAGAAATGCTTTACAGAACGAATGAGCAGAAATTCCACAGAAACTCCAAAATCTTGTGGAAAGCCTCCCAAGAAGAGTGAAAGCTGTTCTAGCTGCAAATGTGGACCAACTCCATATTCAAATCAATGTATAGGAATGTCACTTTATTAAAGTCCCTGTTGGTGTAGTGGTCAGGCGACATCACACTGATGCAGAGGTAGCAGATTTATACTGTAAATTGGCTGGGGCACGCATGTGATGTCATAAGGGTCAGTGATTTACCATAGGGGCCTGCGGTAGCTCAGGAACGCAGGATGTCATGGCAGGAGAGTTGAAAGCTGCTGGACATAAATCCTGCAGAGTGAGAGCCCAGAGCTTCTCCGTTTCTGTTAGATCAGCTGCAGACCACCAAGTCCCACTGCCAGCAGAGGTGCTACACAAGAGAGGGGTAGAAAATTACGCATAATATCTAATGCAGGATAATTGTTAATCACTGGTGTAAGTGATTAATGCATTCTAAAATACAAAGCACTAAAAATAATTTAACCAATTAAATAGATTTTAAAACGTCTTCGCACAATCTGACGCCGACTCTGTTGAATGATACACTCCACAAAAGCATTAGGCCATATCTGTTTGTCAGGGTTCGAAGAGAGGATGAAGAGAGGACGCTATTGTACAATACTTCAAATTACAAAAGGGGGATCAACTCCATATAATGGTCTATGTATTTGAGTTTAATAACATTCAAATCCCTGTTGGTGTAATGTGTTGGTGTCCCAATACTTTTATCTACACAGTATATGCTGAAAGCTCCAATGCAAGCTATTTAACACTCATCTTACCACGTCCTGTTTGTTGACGCGCCGTCAGGCCTGCACACACTCTCCTGATCATCTCTTATCACCACCTTTGAGTCACATTTGCTCGCAACAGCCGTGAGTCTTTTCCTTTTCAATTTGGACATCACTGCCATTCAAACTCAACTCAAACAGCAACAAACTTCACGCTCAACACTTCCCTAACACGGAGCTAAAACTTTTGCGCATCAATGCTGAGTCATCCTTGCGCAGTAGCAGTTATAGCGCCGCTAAAGGAAAATGTTATGGACAAAAGTATTGGGACACCTGACCATTTCACGAACGGGGATTTTTAGTCCCATTGCATCCAAATACACAGACCTGTCTCTTGTCAGGATAGAAAGAAATTTGTAAGGTGTAAAATTAATCAAAATCGGGAGGGAAATCTGCTAGAAAGTTGTCAATGAGAAGAAGGTTCACCTTCCAATATGACAAATCAAACCACGCAGTAAAATTGACCACATTTCACACACACATTTTCTTTCTAAGTTCCACATTCACATGAATATATATAATATTATATATTTTATATATACACACACACACATTTATATTCCTTCTAACTTCCATACACATGCACATCCATTCACACATTGTGAGAATGGAACACAGAAGTAAGGGGGAAAAGACTGGAAAATAGTGGGAAAAAAAGGCGGGCACCTGAAATTAATAGTACCTTAGTCCTCAGCCCTAATCCCTGGAGAGGATGACACAAGACCTGGATGCTCTGAGCCACAACTGGATGAGAATTCCAGAGGTTTGTGTGGCTGACACTGAGCTTCCACAGCCACTCAGTGGGAGTACAATAGCAGATGAGTTTGGAGAGAGAGAGAGTAGAGAGGAGAGAGAAAAGATCCACGAAAGAACGCTTATATAATTAGGATGTGTTATTCTGTCGCCATGGTTACCAGATGGAAGATGTAAAAATACACACTCCCGAAAGCTTATATGGTACCATGGCCCAGAGAGCTGAGGGAAAAAAATTACCGTTGTGAGAAGTTTGTTCATAATATTTCAGAATTATTTATGAAAAGATTCAAAATGGGACCCATTTTCAGAACTTAGTCTTCATAGATGGTTTAAAGATAAAATGTACGACACCGTCTGCTACACATATGTGGAAAAAGTACCGAGAAACTGTTTGCAAGTGAAAGCATGGGTACTGTGTGGAAATACACACCGATAAGCCACAACATTAAAACAGATTAAGTAAATAATATAGATTTTATTATGTCACAATGGCACCTGTCCATGGGATACATTAGACAGAAACTGAACAGTCAGTTAATGATGCTGATGTGTTGGAAGCAAGAAAATGGCCAAAGTTTACAGGGGCAAAACTGTGATGGCTAGATGACAGGGCTTGAGCATCTCCAGCAGGTCTTGAGGGAAGTATGCAGTGGTAAGTAGGCAGTGAGCCACAGGTTCACAGTGTCTTGGGCACTCAGGTTTCTTTGATGTTTTACCCCACTTCCCCATGATGTTCTTCTACTCTTATCCTGTCACCTGCGATTCTGATCATATCCTCAGTTCTTCCCCTCTTTATTACTTATATAAAAAATGGCTTCATGACAACTGGCCTTGTCCCTATTGCATTCATATCAATACTAAATTAATACCCCAGAGCCCACTGATGTAACAACTACAAACCAGCGTTTTCTCTCTCCTTTATCTCCAGAGCATGTTGTATGCAACCAACTTATTCTGTTTTGATCCAAATTTTTCTACACAATCTTACCCTCTTTGGATTCAGAGTAGCACATTCTGCAGTATTCCTGTACCAACAGTCACTGGGGAGCTTCGTACTGTTTTTAGTTGTCCGTAAATCTCTTTAACTTTTCTAGATCTCTCTACAAAGAAATATGTTAATTCAAAGAAAATTGTCTGGCCCCAACCCCCCCACCTTCCCGCTGGTGTACCTCAAGGCTCTGTGCTTGGCTCTGTCTTTTCCTTATACACTCACTCCCTTTGTGATATTATATCTGTACATGCATTCTCCTTTCGCTGATGACACCCAACTAATCGCCTTTCCTCCCTGTGACTCACAGATCTCAGCCCAGGTCTCTGCATGCTTGAGTGACATTTCCTCCTGGATGACAGCAGCTGAAACTCAATCCCAGCAAAACAGAGCTCCTGCTCAACGCTGGTAATACATTCCCAAAACCTGATCTTACTATCACTTTTGAGAATGCTGTCATCACTCCCACAATAGAAGCAAGAAATCTACAAATGATTGTAAATGAGGAGCTCCAATTTTCACCTCTATTTATAACCTTTCCAGAACATGCAGGAACCTTCCTTATAATATCAGAAAACCTCCATTGGTTCCACACCCTTGATGCTACCCAGATACATGTCCAGTCCTCCCTAGACTGGACTACTGTAACTCAATCCTGGCTAGTGTTCTTCTGAAGGCCACCAGACATGTACAGTTGATAACGGAATACCATAGCACATCTGGTCTTCAATACAAAAAGATTGACTATTCAGTGGATAACATCACTGGCAAAATAACCAAAATAAAGAACTGTCTTCTGTCCTCTGGTGGAACCTTTGTTTGCTAGAAGCTCTTAATTTAAGTCTAGGTTTGCGAGTATGAGGAACATTTTTTCTTTGTTGACTACAAAGCTCCCATGTACATTCTTCTGGATAACAGCATCCTCCAGGTCCAACACATGTAAACATAAGTGTGTGGGTGTAGAATGTGAAAAAGTCAAGCTGGCAGAGTCTTTCTACTGTGAAACCTCTACTCGGTCCTGGCATTCATGTGGATGTTACTTTGACACATACCACCTACCAAAACACTGCTGCAGAAAGAGTACACCTAATGTCCAATGGTAGTGGCCTCGTCCAGCAGGATACCATCCTGCAAAATTTGTTCAAGAATGAGTCACAAAGGGGGCCTACACAATATTAGGGAGGTGATTTCAGTGTTCTGGCTAATCAGTGTAGAGAAAAAAATATAACATCAAATCTACATTTAAACATATTTATGCACATTGAAAATAGCAATATTAAAATAATATAAATCGATATCAGAAGTAGGAGATGCAGTCATTTGGGGTGGTGATGGCCTAGTGGGTAGGATACTTGCCTCTGGACCAAGAAGTCATGGGTTTGAATCCTATTCAAGTTGCTTCAGGGAGACCAACTGTATTTAGTGAAACGTCGCTTTGAATAAAAGCATATGCTAAATGCTGTAACTAAAGTGTGTACTTTGAGAAGAAAAGTGGGTAGAGCACACCGGGGGGCACCTGCTAAAACGTTTACCTGCATGTGAAGAGGCTTGACGAACCCGTGGGCAGGCATGATGAGTTGGGAAAATTCTGGAAGAACAGTATTATTCAGAGAAGAACAAACAAGATGAATAAGTCAATCACCACATCACCTATAGAATTGTCTGCCCAATTCGCAAACTGCAAGGGGTCCAAGTGTTCTTCTAGGTAGCTAAAATTAGTCCCTCAATGGATCTGACCCTCAATGTATTCCCACTTAGGCATTAATTGTTGAGAGTATGAGGATTAAATGACACGCTCAATATAATTCTCATTGTTAAGATATAAGCTCCCATCATTCGTCAGCTATATTAAATCTAAAAAAAGCAACTGTAGACAGTAAAGGTGCTTAAATGAATTTACTACATAGAACTCAGTAAGGGATACACAAAGCCATATTTAATGACCCTGAATATTACAGTGAATTCTTTTAGCTAAACAGATCAATGCTACTGAAAAGTTTACAGCTATTGTTGTACATTTCCAAGGCCTTTTATTCTTTCATCGTGTTCATGCATTTAGACTGAAAACTGTGAGTTTGTGAAAAGCTAATTGAATAATGCCATTCAGCGAAAGAAGAAGAAACTAAAATAACACAAACTACAAGACATATCACTGTAACACACAGCATCTACAAAAAAATCATAATGCTTTACATCAGGGATGGGCGACTCCGGTCCTGGAGGGCCGGTGCCCAGCACAGTTTGATGGCAGTACTATTCAAACACGTTCACTAAACCTGACAATTAACTGGCAAGATAAATCAGGTGATTCTGAGGCGGGAAATTACCAAAACATGCTGGACTACGGCCCTCCAGGACTGGAGTTGCCAACCCATGCTTTACATTAAGATTCGTAAATGAATTATTCATAATGCTGGGCAACGATTACATTTTTTTTAAAATTGTGAGTAATCACAGGATTTTCTATGATTAATCGCACTGTTATACGCAGAATTCAATATAATGAAGCGGGGCTCAGCGCAAAAAAAGTGGGCGTGGTTTTCCAAATTCTCCTGTTCTGTTTTTGTCCCGCTGGTGGCCATTAGCTCTGTGAGCATTAGTTCTGTTCGCACGAAGAAAAAAGCCTGTTGGGGCGTGAAATTTTCAAGAGCCACTTAAAAACTCATATAAGAGGCAGGTCAAGAAGAATATATCTTACATTCATAGTTAAAGGAAGTTTGTCCCTACTGTTTGTAATCTCAATTTGATCTCAACTCAACTAGCAAAAATCACTTCACAAGAAGAATGCAACATAGAATACCAGCTACATCACATATCACATTTTAATAATGACAGCAATAATAATAAATGTTGTCACTGATGCACATTACATCTTCATACCTGCTGTGTGTGTGTTTTGAAGGAACAGACCACTAGCCCACTTCGATGCGTCTCGGCACGCAAGCTCGGCGCAATGCGACGGCACTCTTGCGCCGCACAAGCCATAGGAAACAATGGGTTTCTGAGCAAAGCGCAGTGCATGCCGCGTTCGGTCTGAAACCCGCTTAAACCTTCATAGCAACAGCAAGTTGATGTTAGTTACAAGCAGAAACTCTCCTTTAATCAGGGAGAAGAAGCAATATGTTCAGCAGCGAGTGTCCTTGTTACAGCCAGGTGAAAGCTTGAGCACAGAAAAACAAACATTTTAAAATGAGTCATTAATAAAACATTTTTTATAATGTATTAACACGATAATAACATGTTAATATGCACAGCACTAATTAGTTATCATATTAATAATCTTCAAACACCCAGAAATATATCAGTGTTTATTTATATATCTATACACACACACAAACATTTTCTTTTGACTTTATTGGGGTTAATGTTTGTGGAAAACATGCTCCCGTTACATACAGTAAATAGAAATAACACCATAACTTCAGTGTGGCAGTGTACTACCTTATTATCATGACCCCCGGTCACGATAATACGGTATACCACGGTAAAATGGGGAGGCGGTATGACGGTATCAAAATTTGAATACCGAACAAGCCTAATATATATATATATATACATTTTCTTTTTTATACGCGCTGGGAATGTGGAGGCAGATTAGGCCACTTCGTTTTGGCAACAATTGCTTCGCCTCCAAAAACCCATGACGCAAAAAAAAAATAAAAAATTGGCCGAAAAATGGCACGTCTGGACAGAATCCGTCTTATACCACACACTGTGGGCGAGAGGCTGTCAGGAAGGAGGATGAATGAGAATGAAAGGATCACAGTACCATTACAAATTATGTATTTTAATTTTTAAAAAGCTACCTTCAAATGTAATATTGTTTGCCTCAGAATGCAGCTAGAGATGAGCAGTTTTACTTTATACCTGTTCTTTCTCAGTGGACTTTTTATAGGTTTTATTTTTTAAATAGTCCTTTGGTAGCTACTGTGGCTAGTTTGGACAAGCTTTCCAAAATACTGCTAAAAAGCCTTTCAGCTCATGACAAACTTTAGCAGACAATACATAGTGTGTCCCGGTAGCACACTCAATACTAGAGCTAATACTTTTGTTCATAGTGTCTAAGCATTTGATTCAAATATTCAAAGTGCATACAAAACACTTGTGTGTTTTTGAATGTGGCATTGATAAACACTGTTCTCTCAATCGTGACCCTAGTATCTCACAATACTGTGCAAAAGCTAAATGAATAAAGAAAGTCAGAGAAGGTCCTGGTTCGATAGCTTGTTGTGAGCAGAATTTGGTTAACACAAACAGTTTTTGTGTTTTAGTTTGAGAGTGTAATAAATGAACAGCTGCAGCTGTCATTTTGGTTAATTAGTAAGGAAACGGTATGTTTGCATTAGTTAAAGAGGTTTTTAATTATTTTCTTTTTCGTTGCATAACTTCTCCGCATTCCAACAGTTCATAGACACTTTATAATCGCTTTTAGGTTTATCAGTATGAAAATAAACTATCATCATATTACCCATCACTAACCGCAATACTAAGTCATCTACTCATTCTAAACTAAATACATGCTATTGTTCAGTAAACAGATACATATTTGTCTAACGATTCTAACATATGAAGACTTGAAACCTTTGTGAGGATTAATAGAATGGAAACTGGAAGAAGGATCTTACTAAAAAAGAGAAAAGTTAATGAACCCCATATCTCTGTTTTGCTCCACAAGCTATTGTATAAAATAAGAAGATTTTTCAATGCTTGCTCTCGTAATAAATTTAAATTGCTAATCTCAGCAGATTAGTCCTGATCTAGTGTTTTGATAAGTGGCAATTTTATCTTTACCGGTGATTCAACAGTGAATGGTTGTGTATGGTAGGCTGAACCTAGTTAGGTTTGGAACATGCATGTCATGCGTTTAGGAAACTCTGGCTTCACTGTTCAGTGCAAGGAATTCCAGCTGTGGGAGCCTTGTCCAATCATGGTATAATTAATCCGATAAGATACTAATAAGTCTACAAATCAATCAAAGACTGAATAGTAGCTAAAAAATCTCTGTCATTTTCATTTTGTAAAATAGCTCTCAGAGGTAAACATTTTAGAGAACCCTGGTTTACAGTATTCTAGTTATCTTTAAACCAGTTTTTTCAATACTGGTCAAGTTGATCCACCTGCAAATGAATTGAACTTCCCCATTTCTTGCTCATGGAATTCCTTTACAGCACGTTTTGTTTTTCCAACTTTAACACACCTCATTCATGTCCTCCGCTCATTAGCATAGCCTCTCATCCACTGGTTAAATCAATTTATCTTCCCTGTCTTGAAGAACATATTCCTTTTCTGTTCCAAACCATCAACCTTTACAGATCGGCTGCACCTCTTCGCACCAGCTTGAATATTTTGGCCGATTCAGAGTGATTTTTTTTCTACAGCAAAATGGGTACCAACGAGCATGGCAGCTGGATGCTGCACTAGCCTCCCACCACAGCTAGAGGGTGCAAATACAGCACTTTCCGACCTCCTGCTGCAGGTTGGACCAGGACCAAAGGGAATTATTAATAAAAAGAAATGCATGAAGATGCCGCGTCCTAAATCATTATGACGTCCTTGATCAGGAGGACTGCGGGGCCTCGTCCGTGTCAGAAACGCCTTGTTGATCTACAGCCTGTATGCAGCTACAGCACTATAAACTGGAGCTTAATTTTACATACTATTTACATCTATAAACGTGCTTATTTATGAGCATGTTGGAGTCCATGTTTCATGTTTTTTTCTGATTAAATGATTAATCTGAAGATGGATCCTCTTCAGTTTAATTTTATTCAGGTTTCTTAGAGTTAGAATAAAAAAACTAGATTCTATTTCTGCAAGAACTTGCACTGTGTGATTCTGCAGTTGCTAAGGTAACTAGGGTTCTTGCTATGGTGGCTACTATGGTGTTGCTAGGCTGTTACTTATGATGCCTCCAACTTTTTATATTTTCTGTAAAGGGAACTTTTAGTGGCCGACATCTGGTTCCATTCACTAAAACTGCGAACAATTCTGACTTACTGAGTTTCTCCAGCACTGACAGTTTCACAACAACCCTGCTCTGAACCTCTCCGTTTACTCCTTGAACGCTATATTATGGGGGATTTTGGAAACTAAGTGGAGTTCCCCTTTAAGGGACGTGGGGTAGTGGGTTTGCGCGTGGCGAGACAGGAATTAAAACAGTGCAGAGTGAATTTGCCATCCAGCAAAACCGACTTAATGTCCAATGCACTCTTTATTAAACCTGAAAAATAATCACATTTTTACTGCCAGTGCATGCATGAAAATGGATGGCACCACCTGCATCCCCATTCAGCACAACACTCACTGGCAAATTACCGTGCCACACTTTTCTGTCCTTCTGGCATGTTTCTCACCCAGAAAGGTTAAGATGCAGCTTAAAATGGGCTAACTGAGCTGGCTAGCTTCTTGCTAGCTAACAAGCATTGAGGGGCTGATTACTTTTTAATTAACCACCACAAACAGCAACAGACTTCTTTCTTTTCATAACTGATCTGAGCTTTAGTGTCTTAAAAGCTGTTGATGAGCCTGCTGCCCTTGATTGAAAGTCTTTGTGGCTGACCTAGCTGGGCCATCACTTTGCTCGCTTTCTCTCCCATGTAGTGTGTCAGTGCGACTCACCCCACCTTTCTATTTCCCCACACATTACGGAGGTGACTTGACCACAAAAAACACTAAATTTCAAATGATAAATGTGATCATGCAATCGCTAAACTGTATTTAACAAAAAGGTGGGTTCTGAGGCACATTTCCCAATTACTCACATGGCCTTGGAGGAGAAGCGGCTCAAAGAAGCAGGAATAATAATAATAATAATAATAATAACTGAAAAAGACAGAAAATTTGTGCTTTTAGTGTCAGACTAAACAAGACAGCAGCCCAAATTGGCTGCAGCTAGTCGTATAAATGAGAATCTTACAGAATTAAGTGCCTGGACTTGTAGCTAGTAGCAGTATATTAATGTACACATATGAATTCACTACAACTGCAGTGTAGAGGCTTTTCAGAGACAGACTCAGTCTGAACAGCTCGAGGAAACCCGAGAGCCAAACTCCACCCAGACGGACACACACACACACACGCTGCTTTAATGGGGCAGTGCTAGGCAGCAGGAGGAGTAAAGGCGCGTTCCCGGAAGAGCCAGACTCACATTCTTTGGCCGGCATTCAAAGAGAGAGAGAGAGGGTGGGAGGAGTGAGTGAGTGAGTGAGTGAGCGAGCCTGCATCGTAGTGTGTGTGTGGTGTGGTGTATGTGTGTGCATGAGTGAGTGTGTATGTGTGTGTGTGTGAGGCTAAAGCAGACTGCAAGTTACCAGTTCGTGTTTTTCGAGGCCGGAGGAGGAGCAGCAGCAGCAGCAGCACGAGCTCCAGCTCCAGACCACGAGACTTTTTTCTCTCTCTCTCGAGCTAGTGTGTGTATGTGTCCGGCGGCGGGGGCAGCTGCTATGGGCGCACGGGCACGCGCGGCTGACGGGGGGGCGCCCGGGCTGCGCTCGCTTTGACCGGACAAAGAAGGAGAATAACCACACAAGATCCATCTAACAACACTCGGGTGGATGTGTGTCGATGTGTGAGTGTGTGTGCGTGTGAGTGTGTGCGTGTGTGTGTGCGTATTCGGTTATACTGGACTTTTGCTGGCTTTTTTGTTTTTCTTTTGGGTACTTTACGCACAGCTCGGTGCGTGCCTACGTGTGTGAGAACAACCAACCCACAGTCCCACCAGGTGAGGAATGGAGAGAATGGAGAGTAGCGCGCGACAGATCTTTCAGCCCCACGCGCGCCTGCAGCAGACCCTCAGGCAGTTTCACCTGAGCTCCATGAGCTCTCTGGGTGGTCCCGCGCGCTGGCAGCACCACCACCACCATCACCACCACCACCAGCCCTACAGGAAGGAACTGGCGGATGGGACGGAGCTAAATGACCGGGACGCGGAGCTGCGCGTCTCAAGGCTGCCGGTGGCTCCCGTGGCGCCGTGTCCGCTCCTGGTGCCGTCGGACCGATCGACGGAGCGCTGCGAGACGGTGCTGGAGCGCGAGACCATCTCGTGCTTCGTGGTGGGCGGGGAGAAGCGCCTGTGCCTGCCGCAGATCCTCAACACGGTTCTGCGCGACTTCTCGCTGCAGCAGATCAACGCCGTGTGCGACGAGCTGCATATCTACTGCAGCCGCTGTACCGCGGAGCAGCTGGAGATCCTCAAGGTGGTGGGCGTGCTGCCCTTCTCCGCGCCCTCGTGCGGCCTCATTACCAAAACGGATGCGGAGCGCCTGTGCAACGCGCTTGTGCACGGCGCCCACGCGGGTCACGCCGTGCCTCCAGCCCCCCGATACGCCAAGCTGGAGGAGAGTGGCATCAAGGTGTACCACGAGTGCTTCGGCAAGTGCAACGGCGTGCTCCTGCCCGAGCTCTACACGAGCCCCTCGGCCCCGTGCATCCAGTGCGCGGACTGCGGCGTGCTCCTCGCGCCGCGCAGGTTCGTGGCGCACGCGCACGGCGCTCCAGAGAACCGCACGTGCCACTGGGGCTTCGACTCCGATAACTGGCACGCGTACGTGCTACTGCGCGCCGGAGAGTACGCGGGGAAAAAGCAAGAGGACGACGGAGTGGAGGAGGAGAGGGAGAGGATGGAGGCGCTGCTGGAGGAGGTGAAGGACAGGTTCGACTACACGGGCAGGTTCAAGAGGAAAGCCAGCAGGGTGAGTTGAATGATGGGATGTTGGTGGTTTAATATGTCTGGATTGATGGAGATGATGTCTGGAATGATGGGGATGATGTCTGTAGTGATGGGGATGATGTCTGGAGTGATGGGGTGATGCTGGTGGGGATGAGGCTGGAGCGGGAGAGAGTCGGGTGAGTGCTGTGGGGAAACAACTGGAATGAAAGTGATGAGGAGGCTCATGCTGGGGCAGTAAAGTGGAAAGGGAGTGCTGGTGGCCACAGGATAGATGCTAATGATGAAGATGAGCTTGATTGTGGTGAGGATGATAGGGATGATGGTGATGGTGAGGAAGATGCTGGGATTGCAGAATGGGAATGCTGATAATGGGGCTGGAACTGTAAAGTATGGGGAAGTGGTGGGATGCAGGATGGTGGTGAGAGAGATGTGGCAGAGAAGATACCGGGGAGAGGAGAATAGGGCTGATGGCAATGTTGGTGTTGGGACCGTAATGTCTGAGGGAAATGCTGGTGGAATACGATATGAATGATTGTAATGGGGAAGATGGAGTAGGGGATGCTTTTGGATGGCAGAGTAGTCGTGGTGATAATTGGGATGAAAATGTTGCTGGGACTGTCGAGTGCAGTGTACAGCAGAACGAGGTCAATTGTAATAATGATGCTAGGGTTCTGCATGATGTTGAGGGTGATGGGGTAGAGGAGATGCTGGGGACAGGAGAATAGAGATGATGGTGATGTGGGTACTGGGACTCTAAAGTGACAGGAAAGTGCTGGTGCAGTAAAATAGGAAGGATGGTGATGGCGAGTCTGGGGAAGAGCTTTGGATGGCAGAAAAGTGATGATGGTAATTGGGATGAAAATGTTGATGGGACTGTCAAGTCTGGGGAAGTGCTGTGGGCAGCAGAATGATGATGATGTTTCAGAGACTGGAACGGTAAAGGACTGGATAATACTGATGTAGTTACAGTGTAGGAAGATACTAGGGACAGGGGAATGGGTGATGATGGTGGGAAAGATGATGCTTAGAACAGCAGAGAAGTGAAGTCATGATGGAGAAATGGAATTTATGGTGTAGTGGAATGGATGGAGAGAACGCTGGAATAAGGATCATGAGGATGATCACCCTTGTGATGGGGGTGAAAAGGATGATGATGATGATCATAGAGCTGTAAAATGGTAATGATGATAATTGAGAGGCAGTAAAGCATGGTTGGTGTTGCAAGAGTTGTATAAGGAGAGGACTAGGGGAGTAGAAAAAGCATTCAGGAACCAAAACTATGGACGTTTTGCTGGATATTCAGCAGATCTGGCAGCTCTTAAAAAATGGTCCTACTTTTATATTGTTTTTATGCTTCTGTTCGCCTGATTCAGCTCATCTACTCTCTGGAAACCCTGAATTAAGAGTATTAGGGCACTGAAACACTGTTGGATAGCAGTGAGAGTGAGCTGAGCCAGGGTCACTGCTGCTGTTCTTTATCCTATACCTGGGTCTGCGTGCTACTCACTGTAGTGTTTCTAGCTGTGCTTGCGTGCAGAAGCGTGTCAGTTGTCCTCCTGAGAGCAGTGCCAAGCTAACTTTTCCTAGATGGGTCAGATTGATTTCCACTCAGAGGCTATCTCAAATCTGATAGCCAGTTCAAATGTTACAACCTGATATCACAGAGTCAAATGTGGTGTGTGTAGAGTGGCCTATTGTGTGGCACCCTTTAACCTGAATTAAACTCGCCTACTAGGTACATACTGCTGCGTCAAAAGTCTGGGGACACCGTGCATATTCAAAATGTTTCGATACGAGGGATCACATAATCTTGTAAAGGAAGGGGGTTGATGAGGTTCCATGGCTCTTCAACAAAAAGAACTGATTTTAATGAAGTAATGGTTCAGTATTCGCATGGGCTGATATTTCAATTTTGGAACCAAAAAAGAAATAGTGCCATTGTACCATTGTCTAATATGTACTTTTAACAGATATATTTTTCGACAAAAAGCCACTCTTTAAACACTCTGATGAGGATGGGGGCATGGCCTTTTACTCTAACTAAACCACTTTTCTTGTTGGATGATAAGTTAACAGTGAAAATCAATCATTACTTGGACTATTTTAAAAGAAGGCAATGTATCCTCAAACCTGTGGACTGTGTGAGAGACAAAGCAGAACAAAAAGTGCAGGGAAAGTGTTTGTCTAGGGCTTTGGCGGGGGTTGGGCAGACTACGGCTTAAACCACATTTCACACAATGACACTAACTGACCGCCAACGCGACACCTCAGGGTTATAAAGCTGTTATTTGTGTGTTTTTTTGCTGTAATGTGTGTGTATTTGAACCTAATGGACCTGAGACTATAGGTAAAGTTCCAACTACAAATAAAAATCACATGGTCATTTAGGCTTCTAGTGTTAGGCCTCATTTATTGCGATTGCTTTTATTTGCTCCATTTATTGTTTTTAATTAAAGGGCTCATGTCCCATATATTTCTTGTATTTTATTATATGTTAAGCACCACATTGAACAATGAGGCAATTAATGCTTTTTATATTCTGGGGTCTATGCTTAAATATTTTATGAATTTCTGTCATTTCGGATGTTTCAAGTTGGGTTCTGGGCATTAGAAACCTAAAACATTGCAAAAGACAAAAACATGTTCACAAGCAGTTTCTCGTAAATTGGAGTCCTTTAGCTCATAAAGCGACATTAAGAGGGTTTTTGAAATCTTAAAAATTTGTTTTCAGGACCCCACATTGAACATGATGTGTACACTTGAATGGAAAATGCATTAACAAGCCCAAAACAGTGGTGGGCAACTTGATAGCACTTGGATCATGATAAACTGTTATATTGCTTTACAAAATGTACATTGTCATTACAAAGAGAGGATAATTTGTTGTGTTTCATTTAGCTTTTTGATAGTATTATTTAAATAGGTCACAACTGGGCCTAATCAAACTCATTGAATTGCAGAAAATATATTTTTATATTACAGTAGTGTAATAAATATCTTTGAATATTTTGATCCAATATATTGCCATATCGCCCATCCCTGGTTGAGGGTCTCTCAGGCATACAGCAGCTACCGGATATCAACGGTCATCTCTGCTGCCCTGTGGTTCTGAGTGAGTTTTAAGGGGTTTAATAATGGGAGCACTTAACACCACTTAATTCTCCAGCGGGGGTAATCTGAGGTAAAATGTCTCACTGATCACTCTGAAGCTCATCACTCAGTCCAGCTTTAGCTTTATAATGGACCCTCCCTGGAGTTTATGTGTAAATTAACTTTTATCTCACACAAACTAAAGTAAAATATAAAGGAACACACGTCTATTACCTTCTTTTTTGATCCTACTAATCTGTTTATCTGACACTAAATACCAATCCCACAATGATCCTCAGGATTAATCATGAACAGATTTCAGTACCAAATATATGGAGTCAGTGTTTCAAAATGGTTTAATGGAAGCGGTTATGTCTTCTTTATCTCTTCATATTGTCATATAAAAAGCAAGACCTTTAGCATGTGGACGTTTTATACTGTTTTTTACATGAGAGTGAATTGAATAGTAACAATGGCAACCCAACATCTCTAAAAGAAGTAAATCGTCCTAAACATTTTGAAGTGTGGTGTGTGGTAGACTCTTTTTTTCTTTTGGCTGTTGGTTGGCGAACAGGATTAGAGTTTTGGTTGGGGGTCGTGCTTCCATTTTCCTCAGGGTACAACTGATAAGACCCCCCCCGCAAGGCCATTTGCATTAATTGTTCCATTTGAAAAGAGCTGATGAGGCAGAGATCGCAGTATTGTGTGTGTGTGTGTGTGGATGTGTGTGTGTGTGTGTGTGTGGAAACAGAATATGATCCAACAAACACACACATACACATAAAAACCTCTTCTTCCTGATTCCTGTCCTAAATCCAGTATGAATGAGAGAGAGAGAGAGAGAGAGAGAGAGAGAGAGAGAAAAGGATAGAAAGAGCAAAGAGAAGGTGAATGTTTTCCTCCCTGTGGCTTTTGTGTGTGTTTTTGTGTTTTTGTGTGTGTGTATGTGTGTGTGGGTTTGGGTTATGGGTTACACTTTCAGTGGTTGGAACAGACAAGAACCTCAAGTTTTACAGAAGCAAATAGTGAAGAAACATATTTACATTCTTTGTTGAGAGACAAAACAAAGGCTCTGTTTTGGAGTGTTAACTGGTCAGACAGGCAGACGGATGACTAGACTGACAGACATTCAGACAGACAGAGAGCTAAACGGACAAACAGAAAGACCCACAGTATGTAAGACAAAAAAAGTGTAACATGGCCATTTTTGTCACATGCGAACACACCACAGCGCACAGTGTGAACAGTGTGAAATTCTCCTTTTAACCGATTCACCAAGTGAAGCAGAGGGCAGCCTGGGGATTAGTGTATGGGAATGGTATCTTTCTCAAGGGTACCTCAGTGGTGCCACTACCATTCCTGGGATTTGAAACCACAATTTTCAATCACAGGGGTAACTCCCTAAAGCCCAGGCCGCCAGCTGCCCTGCCCGTCTATTAGGATAGAGAGAATGATATGAGTAGACGAACAGACAGATAACTGAATAACTGGGTTTGATACATTATTATTTCTTTCTGGTATGTGAGGCTATACATAGAATTATTGTGTGCATGCCTGTGTGTGTGTGAGAGAGACAATAGTGTTGTGTTTTTGCTGTGTTGCTTGTGAAGAATGTTGAGCTGCTGCTCATGTGTGAAAGTCAGTCTGGCGGTTTGTCTCTCTTTCTCTTTCTCGCTCTGTCTTTGGGTGGAGTGAAGGAACTTCCTCTTTTCTGCTGCTCAGTGAAGGAAGGTCACAGACGTGGCTGTGCTGTTACTCAACCTCTCTCTCTCTGCCCCGCGCGTGTGTGTGTGCCTCACTGTCTGAGCCTCTCAGCGTGGAACAGGAAGTGGCCGAAAGACAGGATGTTCTGAGCTTCGGTGGTGTCTCGCGTTCTGTCTCGCTCTTTTTTTCCCCAGAATTCTCTTCAATCAGCGAAGCAACCGGTGAAGTATTAAAGCAGAATTATATTTTTAATTGCAATTAAAATTTTACAAAAAACATATATATATATATAATAGTATATGTATGTATGTATAAAACAACCACAAGTGCATTAGACATGTGTGGTGTGCAGAAGTTTGGGAATACGTTTTGCCTCCTTAAATGCTAGTTACAAAAGAGCTCATTGCACTGTACATTCTTGTAAATATTCTAGTCTAGTCAATTCTATTTAAGTAAGTTTGCTGAAATGAGTAATGAGTAGTATTACATATTATATACCAGTCTAGTCTTGTAGCTGAACTGTATTTGATTATATCAGTGGTGGAGGTGGTATTGGGGGTAACTGGGGGAATCGTTTATTTTCCTGCTTTAACCCAGCAGTGGTTTCTTTACTGTGTAAGCACTTGTGTCTCTGGGTTCATTTAAGTAAATGCGAGTAAACAGTGAAAGGTGAGTGAACTCTGGGCTATGGGTTCAAAGTGTAGTAGAGGCTGCAGTGTTGGCTTCACTCATAATCCTCATTGTATCAGACTGTAGATGAAAATGTCTGTGGGGTTTATTAGTATTTAAAGGGAGATTCCATTGATTCTTCAGGCTTAATTAACTTGCCAAGACGTAAATGAAGTTATTCAGAGTGGTCGGAGAAGCGTCGTTCTTGCTGAGTCAGAATCCCTCACGGTAGTGATGATAGGAACCAGATGGCCGAAGAGTCGAATGCCTTTAAATGCCGTATTAAAGAATGACATTACTTGAAACAACAATAATTACATAAAATAATATTAAACTATTATTTATCCATTCATGGAGGGAAATTGCATGCAGGACGGTGGTTGATGAAACCTTTTTTTGTTACCAAAAATGGCTACATTTGGGTTTTAGGCATCACATCCCCTATCACCACCAGTGTAATGTTTCGTTTCATGAAACCATTTCAACCATTTCATGTCAAACCATTCTGGAGAAAATACAGAAAACATTGTAAATTATTTTACATACGCAAAATTTTAGTGAACAGGTCATCAGAAAGTGCAAATAGAGAAAAAAAAACTTAATAACCTTTTTGTGTAGGACAGCTATTACTCAACTACACACACACACACACACACACACACACAAACACACAGACACACACACACTTGTGTAGGGGTGAGTATCAGTAGTGATTTACCACATCAGACATGGTGTGTGTCTGGGTCTGAAGAGAGTTGCAACACATTGTGTGTGTGTGTGTGTGTGTGTGTGTGTGTATTGAGTCAGTTTTGTTCCAGCTGTGGCACTACC
>JBBKCR010086513.1:0-24700 GCA_037577295.1 Ladigesia roloffi | reverse complement strand
ACACACACACACACACACACACACACACACACACACACACACACACACACACACACACACACACACACAAACACAACAGACAACGGTATTCTCCAACCTGGTCAGTGTAGTAACTCTCTACACATCCACTGAATCTTTACATACACAGAAATAAACAGACAGAAAACAAATTGATTACTCATTTTTTTCAGTGCTTTAAAGTTTCGTCAAATGTTCCCACAGCGATAAACTGTCTTGACAAACAGGACAACCTGAACCTTTCTCACGACTCTCTGAGGACGACTGTCAAGTTGGTTTGGGATAAAGTGCTGATCTGCGTGTTCTGACTGCAACACACATTACAGTTCGAACTCTAAAAAAGTGAAACTATTCAGAGGTTAGAAGTGTAATAGTACATACTGCAATGCAAACATGACATGGTGCATCTAAGATTAGTTATGATATCTGATGAAACTGCATCGTTTGAACATCCACAAACACCAACCCCCCATTACATGATACGTTCTGTTGATTTTCCAAGTGAAAATATTTTCTGTGTAGGAAAAAAGAAAATGCCATTTTTCTTGCAGCGCAAACATTTCCTTTCTCCTAAAGAAAGTCAACAAAACGTCTAACCTTTGTATATCAATACATCAACAATTTTTGCACATCAATAAAACACTCATTGCCTGAGCAGTGGCTGCATCTCGTTTGTGACGTTGTGTTTGGTTGAGAGTAGGGCTGGGCATTATTCTACTGAAACTGATGCATCTCTCTTAGTCTCAGAGACTCCACCCACATGCAGATAAAGAGTCTGATGTTTGTAGTGAGGTCATCTGGCCGGTCTGGCAGGAAGCATGTGTCTTTGAGAGCGAGGCAGTGACTGTACTGAATATGGATGTGTAAAGTTCACAGTGTTGAAGCGGCCAGGCAGAAACACAGCACCCGGGCAGCAGTGTGTGGGGATGGTACATTTCTCAAGGGGCTCCGAGGATCCCAGGACCACTAGTGGCACCACTGAGGTCCCCTTGAGTGAGGTACCTTCCCCACACAGTGCTCTCCGAGCGCCGTGTTCCTGGCTGCTCACTGCTTCACTTGGTGAATGAGTTAAGTGGTGTGTTCACTTATGACACTTATGGTCACTTACACACTTTACTTAGTATTGCATGTTTGAAAATATTCAATACAATTCTCTCAAAGGCATAGTAGGCTTTAGATACATCCTTGCCTGTTTGCTAGTGTGCAAACCAATTTATTGTGTGGGTTTGTTTTGGTGCTACTTTGGTTATTGCCCACCCTAGACATCATGCTTCAGCAGTGGTCTGTGGTTGGTTATTTTCTGGCAGTTCTTGGCCACGTTATGTGATGAAACACATCAGGCACTGACAACACGGAGGTCTGGTTTGAAAATGAATGGATACAGATTCCTGAACTTTGCTTATTTTCATCTTTTAAATCACGAATGAATATGAGTGTGGCTTAAAAGCAGAAACGAAGATGAGGTGCAGGATGGGAGCAGTTAAAGTTTTGGGGGAGATACTGGTTTCAGTACTATAGTGTTCAAATGTGAGTACCCAAAGAATTTTGGGTACTTGGTGCTGTAGGTGCCATACCCAGCCCTAGTTGACCATCACAAATCAAAATGCGAGGGATTGTGTTCATCTGGCTGGTGGTCCTGCAGGCCTGCTGCTGTAGTCATAAAAATCTTCATTTTATATTTAATACACAGTTAAGACCCCACACGAAAAACTTTACATTACATTACCAATGCAAGGCCTCAGCTCTGTAAAACAACTCTGTAAAACAATCCTCTATCGTATCTGTCAAGCAGCGTCCTCTATTTACATGCTGTTGTGGATTCTTTGGTGCTTTTTCAGAGAAAATTTAGCCCCATTTTCAGCCGAACAAAACGGAGCTCCATTTGACTGAGCCCTCCTATGGCATGTCTGTGGCACGGCTACTGAACGTTGTATTGCTAAGCACAGATGTCAAAAGAATATGGCATTAATGGAGACAAGAAATGCCTTTTAACTAAACAAAAAATAAACTCTAAACTTGCCATTGTTTAACATGAACTGTTCAGAATGGAACTGAAGAGGGCTTGGAAATCAAGCTGTTCAAGCTCCGCCTACAAATGCATTTTTTATAGCAACTGTTTCAAGATTAGCGGAGTACAAACATTTGACTAAAAGTGATATTTGTTTTGTATGTGTGCGATAGATCTAATTGCTTGTGTAAAGCATAACCGTGCTGAAGTTACCACAGCATCGAATTCCCAGTTTCAACAAGCTACAATATTATCGTGCAGCTCACTAACATTGCATTTAAAACGCGGAGAGACACGATGGAAAACACTGCAGCCGTTCAGTTTGAATAATTTACATGTTACAATTCACAAACACGCCAAAAGTTTGACAACATTTTAGTAAATCTGACTTTGTGAACGTTGCTAAAGCATTTGTGGGCGGAGCTTGAACAAATCTAGTGCTCGTTTCTGAGAGCTGAAGCCAAGCTCCTGTTGACGATGTTAAGTGTACCTGAAACATGTGCTGCTCTGTTCGTATTCACAGAGAAACACTGGGGAAAAGTGTGCGTTGCTCAGAGAGGAATATTATCACAGTGATCTAGAGAGCAGGGAGGTACATTTGTAGAACATAATAGAAATCTGTAATCACTGAAGAAATATCTAACATGAAAAATCATATATTTATATACTATCTCATATAATTTGTCCTGCTGATTGTCTTCAAGATTGTCCTCGTATTTACACTCTAAGATTTTACTTTTGCGGTCCTGCACGCTGTTCTGACTCGCATCTAAGAGCCAGCCCAAGATCTCAGGTCGAGGAAACTCCTGAGATTTTCTCCAACAACGCTGTAGAAGCATTGCGAACTGTTCATGGCGCCTGGGTCCGTTCCACTGACATTTGGCAGAAGGGGAAGAGGAGGAGGGAAGAAGGTTGATCTGTGCCACTGGGGCTTTGCACTGTCCTCTTCCAGCACATTGTCTGAGTTTGGTACACAGGCAGCGTCCACAGAATCAACCTGACGATAATCCTTGTGTTCATAAGCATATTTACCTGGTGTCAGTGTGCGCATTACATGTTGCAGGTGTAGTGTGTGAGGGTGTACCGAAAAAAGTGATGCATTTAATTGACTTGATTTACTCATTTCCACATGGACACAATGTTACATGACCAACATTGAGGTTCCCGTTGAAATACCTGTTTAGCTGTATGAAACAGCCCCGGCCGAATGATGTTTTGTTGATTTTAGATATTGGAAAGGCAAAACAAAATATTACATGCAATGAATGTGACTACAGGTCATTTTTAACATTTACTATTCATCAGATGTTCATTCAGGACTCAAAATTCAAAATGTGAAGACGTACTTTCTCCGTGTACTAATTTTCACTTGATTTGGTAACTGTAATTCATTGTATTTTTGTTGAAATGATGAATCAAGTTAATTCAATGCATCATGTTTTTTGCATATACATTTGTTATTGAGTACTTACGGACTGTACAATATATCAACGGCTGTGATTGTCCTTTGCAATATTTTGCAGTGTGTGTATAGTCCTTTAGGTGGACACACTGCTTATGTGTATACTTAGTTCCTTTCTGTCAGTTGGGGTAGTAAAGGCACAGCACTCTGCTCTGTCTCCCCAGGGGAAACTCCATTACTGCTGGTTGAATCCTCTGCCTGTTTCTCCATGTAGACGGCTAACTGGCTGCTCTTCTCTGAGTCTTCCTCCATGTCCTTCTTCAGCTGAAGAGAGGGAGAGCCCTTGAGTCTGTTTGAAACACAGGGGACCAAATGGACGGCCCCACTGGGGGTAACTCCATTGACACAGGTGTAGAAGTCATGAGGGGTGGGCTGAGGAGTGCTGGTCAAGGGGGCAGGATTCAGAATCATGCTGTAATCCATCCCTGGGAATGACACTAACTCCAGCTGAGTGTTCCTTGGTGCAGGCCACGCCCACGGCTGGTTCTCAGGAGGCAGGGCCACCTCCAAAGCCTCTTCGCCATAAATGGTACAGCCTTCTCCATAGACCACAGGACCCTGGCAGTAGGGGGTGGGGCTCTTTGTGGTGTTAAGAAGTTGTTGTGTAACATCACGGCAGACGGGGCTCTGGGTGCAGGAAGAACCATTGTCATGCTGCTCCTCTTTGGGGTTGGACGGTGGGCTCGTCCGAGACAGAGAGAGACCCTCATCTATGCTGACTTGATA
Organism: Ladigesia roloffi; assembly: GCA_037577295.1. Lineage (NCBI taxonomy): Eukaryota > Metazoa > Chordata > Actinopteri > Characiformes > Alestidae > Ladigesia > Ladigesia roloffi. The sequence goes on along the minus strand of JBBKCR010086513.1, from coordinate 20,486 downwards.
CCACGTTTCCTCGTGGTACTGCGGAGGCTTATAGCCGTGTAGTGAGGAGAAGTGATGATTGATCTCATCTATTTTCCCCTTCTGGAGAGAAAGGGAAGTACAGAGAAGGAGGAAGATAGGGAAGGAACAGAAAGCAGAGAGGGGTTAAAGAAAGAAAAAAGAAAGAAAAAGCTCACATTAATCTGTTCTTCCATTGGAACCTGTGCTAAACATCACTGACGAAGTATGATCCAGTGCATTTAAAGTTTTTTATGCTTTAAGTGTTCAGAAAAACCTTTAAGGAGACTCAATGATTCCCTGTTTTACTGGCGTATAAAAATTAAGAGACAAGCGACCCAAAACCTTTTTGTTAAATTAAATGACTAAAGCTGTTACTTGTTCATTTAAATAATGTTTTTATTAAGTACTCAGTATCGGTATCGGCGAGTACTAAAATGCAAGTACTCGTACTCGTACTCGTTTTCAAAAAAAGGGGTATCGGTGCATCCCTAGTTTAGAGTTTGCTGGACACCACTGGAACTGGAACCCGGACCAAATGCGGTAGTCACATAAAACTGAATGTGAGAAAGCACCAAATACCAAATTAAATGTGTAAGTGTTCAACATGGTGGAGGATCTGTGATGCTGTTTCTTTTCTAAAGACCCTGGCAGTACATGGCATTTTGGATTCCAGGAAGTACTAGGAGATTTTAATTTCAAATCTAGCTGCCTATGCCAAGATCCTTAATCTTAGTCCTGGTCAGGAAAACAAACCAAAGCACACATCAAAATCTATTCAAATATGGTTAAATGGCCGGACCAGTGCCCTGGCCTAAATCCAGTTGAAAAGAACAAAACGCATTTTATGCAACAAGATTTATTTCACAACCCCTGATTTTTATTCTCGTTGTGTAATGGGCTCATAAAGTATTTTCTTGATTTGCTGAATAAATATTCTGATAAGCATATTTTCATTAGCCTTTTTAAAATAACACACAGATCAGTCACAATATTAAAACCACTGTTGGGTGAATAAACAATAAGTGAATCATGGTGATTGTGATGACCACCTCAGTCCCGGTCCGTCGGTCTCGTTCCCCATCCCCAGAATATTAGATTTTCTTCCTTTTCTTTTCTTTTCGTCACGTTTTTCCCTAATGTCCCTATACTCCACCCTACCTAGTGTCCCTCGTTCCCTACCTAGTGTGTCTGTTCCGTTTGTATCGCGTCCCTCTGACCCGTTTCACCTGTTCCTCATTTCCCAATCAGCCCACGTCCCCTATATATACTCCAGCCGATCCTGAACTCCTTGTCTCGGCATTTGCTCCTTGCCTAACCTGTATTTTTGTGTTTTGTGTTTTCAGACTTCTGTTCCTCACCCTTCCCTAAAGTAACCTGGTTTGCCTCTTGTCCTGCTTGTTGTCCTAGGCAATGCTCGTGTTAAGGTTTTGGAGGCTTGGTGGAAGTTTTGTTACTTTTCTTTGTTCTTTTGAGGAGCACAAGTCTGGAAGTTGTCCTGTCTTCTTGTATGCTGTATGCACCTGTACTGTTGTTAGTTTTGAAGAATTTTCTGTGTTTATTCATTATTAAAACTTTCACCCTGCACGTCCTCCCCTTCCCTTCTCTGCCGAGAATTCGTGACCGTGATTATCATATTAGAGCGGCACCTGTGAAGGTGTGGGATATATTAGGCAGCGACAGAACAGTCAGTTCTTGATGTTGATATTTTGAAAGCAGGTAGCAAGCATGAGTGACTCTGACAAGGGCCAAACTGAGTCAGAGCATCTCAAAAACAGCAGATGTCTAACAAAATTGGTTTCCGGAAGGACAACTGGTGAACCAGTGACAGGATAATGGGCACCCTAGGCTCACTAAAAAGATAGCCTGCCATGTCCCATACCACAGATGATCTACTGTTGCACAAATGACTGAAAATGTTAATGCTGGCTACAGTTGTAAGGTGTCTGAACACAATGTCCATTTCAGGTTGCTGTGTATGGAGCTGTGTGGCTACAGTCTGTTCAGGATGCCCATGTTAGCTTCATGGTAACTGTATTTTCTATTGAAAGTGGCATTATACTGCAAACTGTCATATTGCAAGAATCACGTAGGAACAGTTTGAGGAACATGACAGTCATGAAAAGTGTGGACTAGTGTTGTAGTACTCGAGACCGGTCTCGGACTCAAGACCGGTCTCGAGACCATTTTTTGTTTCTCGGTCTCGTCTCGGTCTCGACCCTTCAAAGACTCGGTCTTGACTCGGTCTCGGACAGCAGTAGAAGGAGGAGGACTCGTAATTTCACACTGAGTGTTATATGTTCATGGTAACAAAAAACTCCAAAAATTATCCATCATTACAAATAAATTCAAATAATTATAATAATAATAATAATAATATATTTTTTAAAAGCATGGTATGTTGACTGGCATTATTTGAAAATTACACTATGCATGTTTGTGTAATGGGTGTATGTCTGTGTTTGGCATGGGGAGATTGTACAGGACAGCCGGTTTTACAAGACAGCTCCTGTAGAGTGTACAGGACAGCTCCTGTAAACAATTTAGTCTAGCTTAGTGTTTAGGCCTAACTGTTCATTATTAACTGGGGTTATATTAAATCACGGCTATTAAAACTGACTTGTTTTTGAAAAATAATGGTCTCGGTCTCAACTTGGTCTCGGCCCTTCAAAGACTCTGTCTTGACTCGTTCTCGGCATAGGTGGTCTCGTCCCCATCACTAGTGTGGACTTGTCCCCCGAATTCCTCAGATAAATTCGAGCATGTGATGCTTATGTCTTGGTACTAAAACCAGCTAAAAATACACCCTGAAACTAATGTCATATTAATGCTACTCTCACTACATGCGGTCTACATCTGTAGCTTATTTTCCTTACTGCTCCCCCGCCCACACATGTACTTCCACATTTCCCAGCCTTACCCTGTTGTTAGATTGTGCTATTATATCAGTTCAACAAAACAATCGTATTAAAGGCACCTCTGTATTTCCGGTGCCGAAACAATGCATATTTTCCTGGCTTTGGGAAGTATTTCTTGTGTTAATTATTTGAATGCCTTATTCTGTTACCTCGATGTTGCACTCTTTTGTCAGACCTACACCCATATGTATGCAACCAGCGTACTGTTATTTAGTCTGGGTGAGATGAGGCTAACAAGCCAGCCAGGGAGTCTAAGTGTGATTTTGCAAGGGTGTATGTGTGTTTTGCTGCAGGCTATTACCTTCAGAAGCATGGGATCGATTCCTCTGATGCGTGGTTTGGGGATGGTAGGCAGGAGAAAAGCTTTAATCCTGTGGAGATGCCAGAATGAAAGGATGTCTTTAGAGAGACTCATTCTCATTCTGATGTATATATGTCTCTCTCTCATATAAATAGAGCTCAGAGCCAATATTCTTTCTTAATTTGGCTAATTCATGAAAACCAAATCAAACTGACCATGAGGCTGCTTCTACAAAACCAGCTTATCTCTAAATATTAGTCATTGGTTTTTGTCAGGCTTTAATCAGAACATTTACAAACCAAAATCATTCAACAAAAGCAAATACTTTAATAAATGAACAGAAAAAAACCTACAATCTTTGTCTCTGCCCACTTAATTTTGAATAAAATTGCATAATGTGCAAAACCTGTTGTGTTTTTTTTGCCTGATTGTCAAGGATTTTGTGTCAAATATTTGTAGGAATTCCATGTCATCGCAAACATGTTGACATTTGTACAGTACATTTCCTTAGTATCTCCACTACAAGCAGCTAAATATTTCTGTCTTGTTAAACAGCTGAAACATTGTAAGTTATATTTTTACATGAGCTGATTCTTATTAAAGGGTGTTTTCCAACTTGGTCCCTTTAATTCTTTAAAGCAAACTCAGATTTAATCCGCATTTTTTGTGTACATGTGAACAAGCCAAACGAACTCAGACCCCTCTGTACAGTTAACAGGAAAACATGGTTCATGGTGTTATGGTTCAGTTAACAGGAAAACAGACAATAAAGTGATAAACAAATAAAGTAGAATAAACAAATAAATGATAATATAAAAATAAAAATAAAAAATTCAACAACTAAATAAATTAAGGGACCTAAACATTCTCGTCAAGTTCAAGTATCTCTACCAAGCTGTACAGCGTCAAATCATACTTACTGTCCATCAGTTGAAGAAAGACACTAGCACATATATATTTTTGGAAAAAGTTTGGTAGAGCTTTTAACCATCTACACTTATGGAGAAAAATCAAACCCAAGCGTGGGTAACATGAAGAAACGGCTGCGGCAAGTTGGGTGAAAAAGAACCGAGACCCCAACTGAGCTGAAGTCGACCGGAAAGAGAACCCAGTCCCCTTTCAAATGAATTCACATGAACAGAAAAAGAACTGGGTTCCCTTTCTATTTATTGTGATTATATATTATATAAATAAGCTTTGCAGACTGTACACTTGTATTCAGTGCACTTTTTCCATTACAGAAAAATACATTGGACTGGAATAGATGGACGTAACCATTATCTTTCCTTGACCTGTGGTTGATTTTACCGGAGAGAGAGAGAGAGAGAGAGAGAGAGAAAGAGGCAGCCCTGACCTTTTTCCCTGTGGAATGACCCCGAAGCCAATGATGAGCAGGGTCGTGATTCCAATGCCAGTCACTAGTATGAGAACGTACAACATACGATCTGGAAGAAGGACAGAGAGAGAGAGAGAGAGAAAGAGAGAATGAGGAAATGAGAGTGAGTGTACAGTTACCATGGAGACCTTGAAACATGCTATTAAACTGTTTCATTTCTAACAATGGTTCTATTGTTCATTTTAGGTACAACTGGACATCAAATAAAACAACATCTAGCACAAATTAGCGTTTGTTACTAAACAGTAAGCTTTAGGAGAGGAACTCATTCATGCAAGCTCTCCCGTGCCACCTGTGTGTCTGCTTTAACCATAATGAAATGGACCAGCATGTGGAATCAGAGCTTTGTATATTCTACTGTACTTTTTATTACTTTTATTAGAGCACATGGCTGCTTTAAATGTTCAATCAGCTGATCTTTCAGAGGAAGCGTTGCACATTCGAAGGTTCAGACAGGAAGGACTTTTTAGTGATTTATTCAAAGCAATATTTTCCAACTTGAGAAAGTCACAGAAATGTAAAATTCTTGTACCATGTTCATTACAAGCTCAGTTCAACACACAAGAGAAAGATAAACATTTTCCCAATTAATTTTTTTTTAATTTGCTGCAGGCCTACTTTCATAACTGCAGGAATGCAATGCAAAATAATTATGCTCATACACATAAAATGTATTGTGAGAAATGAATAAATTGTTTAAAAGATGTAAATGTTTTATCATTTTATCATCAAAATGAATTATAAACCTGGAATGTTTTTTTAAGTGATCTCTCACAGTACACTTGCAGTACCTCCATCACCCACTAGGAGGCCACATACCACAATTTAGGAAATACTGATTAAAAGGCATAGTTGAGCAAAAAAATCAACCTTTAACCCTGCTAATTCAAACTAAGATTAGATTATTGCATATTTATGGCTTTTGTTGCAATAAAAAGACTGACACTAACATTCCTATTCCTGTGGCAGCTTGTGAAAACAAAAAATTTATTTCACAAAGAACTATATCTTTAGCAGAGATGGTAGTGATAAAGTGAGACCGATATGTGACGTAAAAGGCAGTTTGTGACACAAACAGAACCAGAATTGTCAGCTCAGATCACGTTATTAGTAAACAAGAGAATTACGGTACTTTTTCGCACCAGACTTAAAGGGTTGAATAATATCAGTCAGAGATTTTGACATGTCACAGTAAAAATAATCAGCATTTGGAAGCAATGAGAATAACACTGATGTGTAAAGTACATTCCTTTTAATGTCATTGCTTGTTCAAAAATGGCATTTATGCATTGTTAGATCCTCAAAATAAACAGCACTGAAAATTGTACCATTAAAGGAGATAAGTAGAAATAGTAGAAATAGCTTATTTTAGACTTAATTTACAGACTAATTTACATGACGCACGCTGACTTGGGTACTTGATTCAACCAACAGCGAGACATCGATGACTCAATAATTTTTTCCACATGATGTTGTTTCCATTCCGCTGTGCGATACAGGTTATATAAATTTAAATGATCGAAGTTCAACAGTGCACAAAATAATTTATCGTGCCTACATAACAAAGGATTTCCATTTTTCCAGGTCATGATTTTCCAGGTCATGATGCTGCAATTCTTTATTTTTAGTTTTTTTGTTTAGGAAATGTACAGAATATAGCCTGTACAAATCTTAGTGCATCATTTTGTGTGTGTGTTTGTTTACACATATATATGTGTGTCTATTTTTTTTATGTGTGTGTGTTTATTTTAATGTGTGAGTGTTTGCTTTAATGTATGTGTGTGTTAGTGTGTATTTATTTAGTATGTGTGTTTGTGGATTTGTGTGTGAACGTGTGTGTTTCTTTTAATGAGTGTGCATTTTTAATGTGTGAATGCGTGTGTTTCTTTAAATGTATGTGTGTGTCTTTTTTGCTCACGTGTTTGAATTGATTCATGTACTTGTCAGTGCGTGTATGTGTGTTTTGTTTGTGTGTGTGTGTACCTGGCAAACGTCTGCCTGGATTAAGGATGGTAAGAGGTGAGCTCCATTTGCTCCAGAGGTGGTTATTTTTTGAGCGGCAGCGCACCTGCACCTCGTAATTCCCCACGGGCAAGTCCAGCAGCTCCAGATGTGGCTCACGCAGGCGCTCTTTGACCTGCAGGGGGAAACACACACACAAATACAGACACATACACACACACACACACATACACAGGCAGACACACACACACAGACACATGCACATGTCAGAATAAATCTGTGATATATCACTAGCATGTTCATTCTTGACTGTATGTTCTTCTGTCCTACACAATCATAAAAGATTGATTTCAGTCACAGATACAATGAGAGTATTCACATGTTCACACTTTGGTTTTTGCGATTTACATCATCGGAGTTCTTACATTCACTTCATAGCATAAATAAAGATGCTAACAGCGAATGTACTGAAACCTCACAAATAACAACAATAATATTAGGGTTGCAAAGCTGCAATGGAAGCTTTGCGAGCTCGGTGGTAAAGATTAATTAGCTTTTAGCAGAACTGAGGTTCAATCCTGGTCCAGTCGTCCTGGCAAACTATTTTCCATTCCAAAAGAGGTTAAGGCAGTTTATCAGATTTCATAAATTTTCAATGGAATTCACATCACAAGACTGGTTAGGCCGTGTGAGCTGATGAGATTAAATCTCTCTAATATCTCCTGGGCCATCGCTCCATTCATGTTTCCTACAATGACTTGTAATGGCCCAGAACTGTTTACAGAGATTCAGTCCAATCCTAAAGCTACTTCACCTTATACGTCATGCTCCTCTTCCTCCAAATACCATGAACTGATTAAGTGAGTTATGATATTTTATCTGACCAGAGTACATTGTTTTAAAAATGTGTCAAAATGTTTTAAAAAAGCCTAAAAATATAATTTTTTATAGTGTAAACCCTAAATATGCCCCTGAAAATGCTCCCAAAATACTTAAATTTCATTTTAAAAGTTACCCTTGCTAAATGCTAAGCATTAAACCTTTAAAACCTTACCCCCCCATTGATCAGGATTATTTTATTGTTGGTTGTTGCTATAATTTCTTACAGACTATATTGTTTTGTCTGTATGACAAAAAGTATGGAACTAAAATGTCACAGTACCTTCCAGTTACTGGGCTCAGAGAGCGGACGGTAGCGCAGCTCAAAGATGAGTGTAATCCACCCTATGTGGACGTGGTGAGGTATGGGGTACTGCCAGGACAACAGTACGGTTCGACCCGACTCGTTCTCGCTCATGTTCATCAAAGTGTAGGTGAGATTAAAGGGGGGGTCGATCTCCACTGTGAACAGAGAAGAGCCAATGATCAAAGGAAGCAAACAGAAAGTGACAGTTCCGTCATTATAAACTCAGACACTTGACATTACGTCTCCACAGGATTTTCCTAACCTGCACCAAACCTTCCTAACCTTCATTATCACATTCAAGAGGAAATTACACGACGACGGCTGTTTTCTCAGGGACTAGAGAGCTGAATACTAAAAGTTCCTAATGCTACCAGCAAAGGTCAGGTTGTGATGTTACATTGTAAGATAAATAAAATATTCAATATAGAAAAAATATAAAATAATTATGCTTACTCTCATATACTATTCGTCATTTAAGTTCTTTACAAATCTGTTGATGGAAAGTGTTAAATATTCCAGCTCAATTTAGAAACATCTCCATCTCTAATAAAACACAATTTAGACGTTGCATAAACGTATGAGCATTTAGCCTCCGCTACAGCTCTGACTGAGATGTAGAAGTAAGATAAAGTTGGAAAACTCTTTCACCATATTCTTCATGATAGGCAAGTACATTTGTATTGTACAAGAGAAGAGTGATGGTCAGACCAACTGAAAGAGTAAACATCTTTTGGAAGAATATTTAGATGTAAACTAATTCATTGATATCTAACTAAGACACATTATGCTGTTTTTTTGTTTTTATTTGCCACCTACATTATCTGCACCTTACAATAAACTGAAGGCACATTAGAGAATGTGATTAAAATTTACTTTAGAAATGTTCATGAAGGTAATGTTATTAGTGTGTTCGTGTGAATGCCCGTAACTGGACTCTGATTGGTCAGGGGACTCTCAGCACCTTTTTTTATAACATTTAGTGTTTTGGCTACAGGCTCATTTGTGTATTGCATGCTCACACTACATCCGTGAAAGCCATTAGTGTGATCCAATGTCATGAAACACCGTTGCCACCTTCTCGCCAAGCTTTTTTCTAATAATCTTGTAACCCAGTCCAGCAGGTCTACAATCTTGCCCCTGATGTCCACTGACAGCTCTATGGTCTTGCCCATGGTGGTTTAGAGGTCAGAACGGAAGAAACTGATTCTGTGGGCAGGTTTGCTTCATACAATTTTACGAGATCAGGAGTGTCTGTAATTTCTAGAATGATTGTAATCTGTGGGAACATGGACACACATCCTGTCTGTGAGGATCAGAAATCTAGCTGGGTTGTAGGGGATCAAATACTTATTTCACCCATTGACATGCAAATCAATGTATAGCTTTTATGTAACATTTTCTTGATTCTCAGTTGAAATTCTGTCTCTCTTCATAAAAATAAAGCTACAAGAATTGTTGTGATTTAAAAAAGCCTAAAAATATATATTTTTTATAGTGTAAACCCTAAATATGACATGCAAATCAACATATAGCTTTTATGTAACATTTTCTTGATTCTCAGTTGAAATTCTGTCTCTCTTCATAAAAATAAAGCTACAAGAATGCACAAGGACCTTCTAAGAACTAGTATATTTTGAAGCCCATATTAGGAAAAAGTGACAGGAACTTTGCATATGAGAGAAACTTTTAAACAGGAAATGTGCATTTGAGTACATGAGGGATCACAGGAATGGGTAATGACTGTGCAAAACCAGGTGGTTGCCTTACCAATATCAGCTACGTCCAAACAGTGCTCCTTAGATTTAAACGCGCCTCTGCGGCCCCGTGCTGTTACATTCATGCAGTATACCTCCCAGATAAATGTGTGCTTCGTGTCAAAGTAACAGCTGTATGGTCCACCACTCACATAGTCAGGACACTCTTTTTGCGGCCCCTTACTGAAACACAAGAGAATATTCCACATCAGCACATCAGCATGTTATATACAGGTCAGAATCCCCCCTCCTAAAGAAATCACACCAAATTCCTTCTATATTATGGAAAGTACCATTAAAAAACGGTTAATACTTGTATTAAAACAACAAAGCAAAAAATCTCCATACAGTCTGATTAAGAAATGTAAAGATTTGTAAAATTCAAATGTCAAATTATTAGCCCTCCTTTTAATGGTAATTTGTGTGTTCTCTCTGTCCTACAACTGACAACAACCTCTCCTTGTAGTTCTTAAGTAAGTTGGCACATGTCTCTTGAAGTATAAGAGCCCACTCTTCCATGGCAAATCGATGCAGCTCATCCAGATTGTGAGGTTTTGGAGCATGGGCTTTGATCTTGAGCACCCAGATTCTCAATGGGACTGAGATGTGGGCTCCATGAGGGCCACTCCAGGACCCTGATTTTAATGTCTCAAAAAGTTTATGGCCAACTTGTAGGTATGCTTCAGGTCATTGTCTTACTGAAAGATACAGCGGTGACCTAACGCGAGATTTCTTTCAATTATTCTTCAAAATGTCAACATACTGCTCTATTTTCATGACCCCATGAAAACGAACAAGATTCCCAGGATGCTTCCGCCACCATGTTTAAAAGCAGGACGTTTTTTTAGAGTTGAAGGCCTCTCTCTTTCTTCTCCAAACAAAAGTAACATCCCTGTGTCCAATGAGCTCGAGTTTAGTCCCATCATTAACTGTATTAATGTATGTGTGATGTGTATGTGTGTGTGTGTGTATGTGTATATACACAACCACACAAACAAACACACACAAACACACACATTATATATATATATATCCCTCTGGCCCTCCTCTTTGTTTTTACTTTACATTCAATGTCCCCGTGAACACTTCTCGCCAATTGAAACCCATGAACAATACATTTTCAATTCCTTGTTATTTACACTGTTAAATCATACAATTTAGGTTGAAATGCTTTCATTCTAAACTTCAGTGTTTTCTTTCAGATTATGTCATTTATCCATTTTTTAATATATTTTATATAATCGACATATATTTATAAATAATTTAAATATAATGTTATATACATTTTTGCCATAAATATAAAAAATCTATTCCTTTGTTTCTTAAAAATCCTTCAAATATCAGTTTGTTTGGACAATGCACTTGTTCAATGACTGATTAACAGTTTTAGGTTTCATGGGTTTTAATTGGCCAAAAGTGTCCACAAGGGAGTCACAACTGAATGTATGGAATATATCATTCATATATTTAATGAGTTGAACCACTTTGTTTACCATGGCATCATTTTGTGCTTTACACACAGGGTTTTGCACACGCACACACACACACACAAAGTTATTCTATGCTGTATGTAATACATATGATGCATTATATTAAATTCTAATATGAATTATTTAAAAAATGGTGTACCATTTCAGCACATAAAGTATATGTATGTAGATGTGCGATTTGTGTAATTTAATCAAATCCAATCTGAGGATTGCAGGATCCTTTTACTAAGAGCAAAAATTACATGCTTCTTTAGATCAGAGGGACTAGTTAGGCCTGTGGTCCTGGAGGTCTCTGTATCTGCTGAGCCTAATTCCAGTCATAATCTGCCACAGCTGCTCCAGGTAACTAACCATGTCAGAGGCCCTTGCATGACTGGATTAGCTGCATTAGCATTAGATATGTTAAGAGCAGGTTGGAACTGAACAACAAGGAGATCTCCAGAAAAGGAACGGTCCGTTGAGTTAAAAAAACAAAAAATTTAGTAATAAAAATGTACAGGAGCCATTGTGAGAATGTGCAAATATAATGAAATAACCAGAGCACTGTGAGGTTTAATGGGCTCAGTTGCACGATCTAGGGTGCTTAGATACTTATTTCTCCATCAGCTGAAAAGCAGCCTGTACTGCGGCACTAATCACATTAACATGATCAGTGACCTTGTACCACATAACATGTCATATCTTACCCGATGGAGTACATGAGGCTATAGGTGATGTTGTCATCGCCCTGGGAATCGTCAAGGGGATGCCACCAGCAGGTAAAGGTCTCCATGCTCGGAGAGCGGCAGTAATGAATGTACGGCATAATGACATCTGCAATAAAAATGAGGGAAATTATGAGCGTATAATGAAGAGGCAGTTTAAAACATTTTATGGCAGTTCTATTGTATTTTCCATTTGATTTTTGGGGTGTACACTCTCCATTTCAAAAATGAAAAAACGAAAAGAAACAGAGAGCTTATGACAAAGAAAGTGGTGAGAATCTGATGACGATCTACAGCTTAAGCAATGATACTAAGACTTTCCTGTTCTGAAATCAGACAGGGCCATGCAAAGGGAAGGTTCAGAAGATGGTCAGATACACTAGCCAGCACATTTAGGTTGGTTTCTTTGGTGTCTTGGTTCACAGTCTGCTGCTTTTGGCATGTGGGCTAATGCTAGGAACAATGTTAATCTGTTCTGGAGTCTATGAATTCCAAGAAGAACAGAAAGAACAATCCACAAAGAGTTTTAACCTCATTGTGTAGCTATGTGCAGTCCAAACAAACAACACGACACTTTATCTTAACAGCACACACCATCTAGGAAAGTATTTTTTGTCATGCAGACATGCTTGAAAACTGTTTTCATATTCACGACTTTTTCCTCCCTAATCTTTTTCTTTCTCCTGAGAAACAACCACTGTATCCCTGTAGTCTCTATACACATTCTTAAAATATATTATTCCCCTCATTAAGTTTAAAGAAAAATGAAGTAATCACCATCTAGACCTCAAACATTTAACAGATGTTTCACACTAATCAGTTCCATTTCACCATGATAACATGTTCCTGCCAATTTCTTATCAATGCATATCATCAATATCACATCAATGCATACTAAAAATAATATGTATATGTTTTTGTTATTATGGAACTACTGCAGAGGCACTATGAGCTGGTATTTGGGGTCTGCATGGTTACTTTAGTGCTATGAATAAGTCTTCATGTCCCAAGTCTGTACAATTGCCTTGATCAGAGCTTCATTATTTTGTCCTAAATAAGATTTCCACAGCTCAGGTTACTGGCTAAAGTTCAACTGGAGTTTTGATCAATAACAAAACAGAATTTTGAACATCATATATTTGATTTTGGATTGTTTATTAATCTGTTTTTACATTTAAAATTAAATTTAAGTTGTAAATTTAGGTGGGTGAGTGAGTACAGCTCTACAAAAACAGCCAAATGAAAAGAGGAATTAGAAAAGAACTAATAAAGATATGAAAAATGTAGATGTACAAAATACTACCTATCAAACACTTAACATCATAAACAATACAGATTCCACATAAGGACCAATAAACTATTAGTAACCAATAATTAACACTGGCACACATTCGTCTAAAGGCTGAACAAGTCCCTCCAGCTACAAAGCTAATAAGTTTATCAGGTTTATATACAATAAGAAATGCAGTCGCTACTATGAATTTACGAACTCCATTTCTAGAGGAGTTGGGGTATTTTCCAAAATGCAATACAAACAAAAAAACTGTGATTTTTTATTTCACTGTGACACACTGAACCAAAGTTCAGATGCAAAATAAGACATTCAAGTAACACTACAGTGTAAAGTTCCACAAGCAGGTTTACGGGTAGCTGGTGAGGAAAGCATGAGCGGGTAAAAAATGCACCAAAGGCTCAGTCTTTGCAGGAAACGAGTCATTGCTCAACGATTTTTTGCCAAAATTTGAGAGAGAATCCTTGGTTGGCTCAAAAGGAATTCTTCTCAAAGCCTAAACAACATACAATAATGTCTTTCAAAGTCTACAGAGCATAATATTGTGAAAAATGCTCTGGGCATTTGTGAACATGACAGTGCATAAAGGTCGAGGTCAGAAACCACTACTGAGTGGGCACGACCTTCAAACACTGCCTGAGAATTTGTCATGCTAATATGACAAATATAGCCACATGGATTTGGGATTGCAGAAATGCAACCTGAAACTGTATTAAGTGAGGTGGAACAATTCATCAATTTGATTTAGACTCTCTGGGTTCAATTCTCTGGGCCTGAGTCCATCTCAGATGAACTGAAAGACAGTGGAAAGTGGTCAAATATGTCCATATTGCAGATTGTTTTTGGAAAAAAAAATTTGTGCCAATGATGAATATGATCATCCATATTGTTATCAGTGAAAAGCCAGCATCTGTGATGGAATGTGGGTGTATCAGCTCCTACAGCATGGCTGAGTGTGTGTAGGTGCCTCCAACATGAAGGCATATATTGAGATATTAGAAAGACAACTGTTGCACATTTTGAGCAACTGATGTCTTGTATCAAGCAAGAATGTCCTCAGGCTCCAAACATTTCAGAAGTGTTAATAAAAGGATTAAAAGATTATCAAAAACAGTGGTAGAAATGATTCTGTTTCATCTTTTTTTGAACATGAAGGCATTTGAAGGCATCATTGTAATTTCAAGGGTTGAATTGTCGGGGGCCGGGTTAGGGGCAAGGCTTGGGGAATGGGTTCCTTTTTATTATTCCCAAGCCACCAGGGACCAGATTTTAGTAATGGAAAATCAATACAAGCAGCAGAGTTGAACCGAACCAAGCTGGTACCAGTTAGTGAAAACCCCCCATAAATTACCGAGTGAACAGAGCTACGTAAACAGAGTGAACATGAGAGCACCCGACTGCAGACGTCAATAACGCAGCATTATAATAATCTCCTGATCAAACTCCCGAAAGAGTTATAAACTGCCTCCAGAACCCAGTGAGGGTACATCTATTCAAAATCTATTCAACAAAAGTAATGATGCAGTTAAGTCTGTTTTTGCTCAGTCTTCTGTTGTTGTGTGCAGCAGCCCCCCGACTCCTGAACGTCACTCACTTTTACACTCACTCTCTCTCTCTCTTTCTCTCATTCACTCATTCACTCATGCACAGCAGTTTGGAATATATATTCGTAAAAAACACGTTATCTGTGCTTTTCCGAATACCGTTTTGGGTCCACCCCTTCTATCCTGACTGGGGAAGTGCATCTGTGGGAAAAGTGGGGTTCCAGAGGCGCATTGTTTGGCTTGTAATTGTTTTTTTGTCTTTTCGTGATTTCATCCTGCGAGTTCTACAGTAGTATTGAAGCGGAATGTTCGCGTTCTGTTTTGGTCTGGTACATACTGGTTATATAGGTCCTGGTGCCAGTTTTCGGTACCCAACCCCAGTAATGTCCCAGCCAGTGGCTGCGAGATGCCACTATTGTTTTAGTTTTATATTTGGGAAATTAATATTTTTTAAATATTAGAAATGATATGAATTAAAATTAAAATATTTAGAAAGCTTCATTGTCTAGGCCAGCTGTCTTGTTTATTTTGTGTAGGGTTGTCTTTGGTGATTGGTTTAGTTTTAAGTCCTGTGTATATTTAAGATGCCATTGTTTCAGTCAACCCTTGCACTTACATTCTCTCTACACGTTCCTCGTGTGTCTTCTGTACATCTTGTGTTTTGGGTTGTCATGACTCTTTTTGTTTTGTATTTTCGATTTTGTGATTAATATTAAAAATGTTAATAAAAATCCAACATAGGAAACCAGTGTCTGCACCTAGCTCACCTCCCCGGATACCATGGGTGCAGATGGAGGAGGGGACAGGGGTGTCCCCCCCCACCCTCAGATCTCGGTTCGTCCCCAGCCCCAGGGGGGCCACATTTTGAAATGATTTAATTTAACAGTCAAACATTACTTTAGTGGTCAGTGGATTATTTTTCATGTGGATTGAGGTTTGCGTAGCCCATATACGTTAGAAAGCTCGGCTCCCCTGGAGTCCGTGGTATAGTTGGCACACTGCCCACCATCCCCTGCCCCACTTGCAAGAAAAACAAAAAAAAGAAAACATGCATCTGCTTTGTAAGTTGTGTTGCAGGCGGGTTGCTTTTCTTGGATGTAAATCTTTTCATGTGAGGAAGCTGAGAGAGGTCACAGAATGGAGGGAATGGAGATGTAGGAGCTGTCTTGTTCGTGCCCATATAGGGATGGATAGCACCTCTGTTTTCATGTGGGTTAACCATGCAGTATAAGCATGAGACTGAAACTGTCAAGAGATAGAGCAGTAAACATACTGTAACTATTTCCTTCATTTTCTGTAACCACTTAATCTTTACTAGGGTCCGTGTACCCTTTAAAGGAATCTGTTCATGTCAACTCACCGATATTGGTTTTCGAACATAAACATGAATATTATTCAGTTGTGTTGGAATTGTAGTAATGATGAAAGATGAACTTCGTAGTGATGAAAGATTAATTTAAATAAATGAACCATGAACACACATCTCTACACAGAGACTGAACGTGTCTCCATATCATAAATATCATGTAATCCAGGTCAACACTAACTAAAGATCTGAATGGTCCTGGATCTCTGTAATTTCCATCATGGAATCTAATACAATGTCCATGTGAAAGCTGACTTTTAAGTTAAATGTCACATTTGATGTTGATAAACCACGGCTGACAGTGAGTGGCCAGCGTAATCAAATCAGTTTGAGACTACTAATCAGCTCTGTGAGTTTAAGACATGGATGTAATTACTTGCACAAAGCTAAGTATGTGGCTCTAAACTCACATTACTTGTTTGCTACATTAACTTTACAGCTTTAGGGCAAAACTAATGAAGCAAACGTCTGACATCAAACATATCTTGGCTGATTAGGATTAGTGGGCAGCTGTGTGAAGTACAGTTTTTTCTCCATGATGACTCACCAACACTAACGATGGTCAATATTGAGGATTTTTATATCAGCTTACATTTTCTTTCTGTTTAATACATATTCATACATAAACATAAAACTTCAACATTTCTGAAGTGAAGTTGTATCTTTCTAGTATTTTTTTCTCATTCTCTCTTTTATTTATTCATGCATTCTCTGTGCTTTTCATTCTAACCAGAGTTGCAGCAAAACAGAGGTGTGTGCGTTTAGTGTGCATAGTGTGCATTGCCGCACACTGAGTTTATTGCCCATTATAATTGAGCCATCTGGGTGCACTAAAATCACACACAAAGTGTGCAAGTGCGCAATTTTAGTGCATAGTGCATTCACACTGACAACCACACTAAAACGCGCTAAACAGACGCAATTATGACCACGTAGCAGAAAGGGTTGACAAGTTTTCAGAGTGGAAAATGGCGGTCAATAGTGAAATGCAAGCCCAAGTTGAGGCAACTGGATTTGTATAATTAAAACGTTAATAAAATTCTTTTACTGATGTATAGTGCAGATATTTTGTCAGGCTGGAGAATCATGAGCAAATGTTTGTCCGTTACTTCCGCTAAGTGCAAAATGCAAGTGTGTCCTGTTCTCCTGTACATCTCATGGCAGACACACCGACAAATACATATAGTCACACCTAGGGACAATTTAGCATCACCAGTTCACCTGATGTGGATGATTTTATACTGTGGGAGGAAACTGGGAACCGATACGAGAGAGAACATTCAGATAACTCACAGAGATTACCCAGTTTCAAGTGCAGGACCTTCTCACTATGAGACAACAATGTTATCCCTGCGCCACCAGGCATTTACACAAAGATTGACAATCTTAGAATATGTTGGGAACTGGGATCCAGATGAGACTAGTGTGTAAAAATGTCTAAAAGGTAAAATTAGGTTTAAATTTAATTTTTGCAAGTTTCAATTGATATTTTATGATTTTACGATTTTTAAATGCTATGTCACCTTGGCACCATCAGATCAAGATTACATTTTATCTGTTAACATACACATTTTTTCTTTTCTTTTTTTTTCTGTTCTGTTCTTTTCTTGGTAACTTGCCAGCACTAATATATGAGTGTCTACTGCTTGTCTCAAGTGATCAATTAGCCTGTAATAAACAACAGCCCTTGCACGCTGGTCAGTGTAGCTGATGAACGCCTGTAGTTATTTTAAAGACAGAATATATAACCCTCACTAAGGGAGTATCGACAGGTTTTGCCATGTTGTTCATAAAGCATGACTAATGCTTCTCCCCGTTTGAAGTGTAAAAAGGCTATCTGCTCTAATGCTCCAAATTAAGATGTAGAAGAAAGATGAAAGATCTCTATACGTCCTTCTGCGTCTTCTGTCATTAATATGTACAGTACTATGTGCTTCAAGAACACAGCTTAACAAATACAGATCCAGGGTTTAAGTTGTTATTTTATTTATATTTAATTGTGCGTAGAGGCTACTACTAAATTAAGTTCTAACTGATTAGTCATGTACATAATAATCCATTAATAATAATGTATTAATATTAAATAAAAGAAGACCTGCAGGAATACAATAAAGATGCATCTTAATTTAGTTAGCGCAGAGAATTAAAAAAATAAACGAGCACTACTGAGACATAAACAGACCCTGCCACTGGCAAGGGTCTGAACAGACACATACTTTGAGTCTTATGACCAGCATTCAGGGGAACTGTAGGAAATTGAATTGGGCCCAATATCAAACAGAGAAAGACCTTGTGAGAGGGATTACATCCCCACTGGCAACACACTGGAGGCAGCGAGCGGCTACGTTTTAACCCACTCTTCCTCTCAGAGCTCCATTCAGATTCTATGTCAGTTTTCAGAGACGCACAGTTGTACCTTATGAGCCAAATGCTTTGAAGTTTGTTTCAGGACCTTAATGAGGTCAATGTTTTTGTAAATGGTTAAAGTACAAATCTCATATGACACAGTTAACAACCTACGTTATACAAAAAGGGTGCTCAGTATCCCCACAAGTCATACTTAACATTTAGATACAGACATCAGCTGTGGTCTCTTTGTTTTGCCTTAACTCAGGACAAAGTATGAATGTAAGTAAAGTTTATTTATTAACCACGCTGCATACAAAAAGAAGATTAAGCACAACAGAATAAGATAAAATAAAACAGAACAAGACAGAGATGACAGTAATAGCTTTGTGTGCCTTGAGCTTAGATTGAAATGTTTCAACAGATTCAATCCATCACAGCTCCGATGTTGATATTTCAGTTCAAAGATGTTAAAAACAAATTTGTGCCAGTTGAGATTTTTTGTTCTTTCAAACCGATCGTGGGGAAACCAAAACCTCTTCAACACACAAATAAAACTAATCTCAATAAGAAACTGAAATGAAACTAAAAACAATGACATCTTTATACCCACATTTTTAACATTAAAAGGCATACAAAGCAGCAATGGTTTTCAAATAAAAAAATTATTCGTTTGTCCTCATTTTGTTCACCAAAAATTTACACCAAGGATTTCTTTCGGTTTTACAACTTTAAGTCATTTTTACACAACAGACAAACTTTCCAGGCCCTTATCAGTTAGAAACACTGCACACGGCTTTACCATGTGGAACTGTGACCCCTGCAATGTACCAAAGGAGGATTTATTATAGTTTACTCGTATTTAGTTTATTTGAAAAGATTTCGTTGCCTTTTTACTTGCAAAGCTGGATTTACATGTAATCGAACCAACAGAAATGTATGTATATAAAAAGAATAAAGATAATCGTCTTATTATTATCGACTGACATACAATGTTGTGGGCTGGAGGTGCTTAACAGAAAATTGTTTATGTGAAGCACTAGGACTGTTTGGGTGGGGATCCACTGTGAGTAGTTTGTTATATAAGCATGCATAAGGAAATGTGAGCACTGATAACACGGAGCTCTCTATCTACCGCACATGCCAGAGTGGTAATTGGTGCCACTGATAGAGAGAAGTGTGTGTTAATACAGGAAGCTGCAGCGTTTGAATGTGTTTACCATCTGTGTTTATTTAAGCAGTGTACATAAGCACGAATAAACACACAAAGTTTTGTCATTCAGTTTACTTAAAAAATATGTAGAGGTGTGTGTGTGTGTGTGTGTGTGTGTGTGTGTGTGTGTGCGCACATGCGTGCGTTTGTCTCATTGAGCTGGTGATAGTTTATAGCCTGGTGGGTCTGGGAGGACGATAGATTGTCTGAGTGAGATTACAGACATTCTGTGTATTATCTACACATGGGATAAAGCCCTGACCCTGAGACACGTGCAGCTCCCTTCCGCACCGCTGCACAAACAACCCTTAACCTGCACGAGAACACTGCAGTACTCCTGCTGCACTAATCCTGATTAACCACATTTGTCTTATATGCCCAAAATTGACTTAACTTTCCACCCAAGTTAGTGTAACAAGACCATATTTTTAATAATTCTGGACTATTTCTATCATTCTGTTCACTAACACTAACACCTAACACCTAACGGTATGAGGTGGTCTAACAAACGATGCAGAGAAACATATAAACTGCACCCTGTCAACTACAAAGTGCAAACCAGCATCGTTTTGAGTATGACAACCATTCCATGCCAGTATCTGTTCCTACACAAGCTGCTTTATGAGATACTGATCAGTGATCACCCGAATCACATCTTATTTAATGAGGAAAAGTATAAAACACTGCTGTAATCCGCACTCAGCTCTCGCAATGTGACCAGTTGGGTGGTAAAACACAACTAGAAGTTCGTCAAATGTCATTATTGCCATTTTGTTTGAGTGAACCAGCGATTTGTTTTCTTTGAATTGTTCAAGTTCGCTAAACACCGCATCATTTCTCTTTTTTTGATGTTTTGTCATTTCCTTTAAAGAACAATATTTTTATTTGGAAATTAAGATATACACTCAACAAAAATACAAACGCAACACCTTTGTTCCTGCTTCATGAGATGGACTTAAAGATCTAAAATTAATTCCAGATACACAATATTACCATTTCTCTCAAACATTGTTCACAA
>JBBKCR010086409.1:0-24701 GCA_037577295.1 Ladigesia roloffi | reverse complement strand
ACTTTGAACTAGTTCAAAATTTAAATTGTGAGCTATGAACGTGAACCGTTCACTTTGAGCATGTGTGAACTGAACTTAGAACTAGTTCATGAAAAGTGTGAACTTGCACAACACTGGTGGTGCGGGGCGGGCTGGGGTGGGCCAAATAATTTCATAAAAGCGGGACCCGGGTGTTGGAAAAATACCCGACCCGCGCCTCACTAGAATGTATGTAAACGATCGTGATAGGCTGCCCTCATTTAAAATACAGTGTTGGTTTTAGGACATCCCAAAATATATTATTTGAAAACCTTACTTTCCCCATATGGAATGGATGGATATGTGAATGTACATTTGTATCATTAATATGTGTATAGTACAGTAAAATACGTCTTATATTGTCAAATATAAGGACCATATGAACACAGTTTTCTGGTCTCAACATGAAAACAAACACATAATGACAAACAGTACACAACATATCTATGCTTCAGATATAAAAATTATTTACAAAAAAACAACACAAGAAAACCTGTTAGGACATACTAATTGGTAATACTTTACCACTGGGCAGTAATGGAATAAGTTTGTTAAAAGATCCACTGTTGTCCGACCAGCCATGAATGCACAGCACTGGACGCCCATGATCTGGACCCCAAATCTTCCCCCTCATCTCTCCCCATGGAACAGGCATACGGAACTCGGACACTGACGGAACACACAGATTGACACTGTTAAAATGTATTACGCATTATGGTTCTGGAGAGTCAGATATAGGCAACTCCCATACAGTGGGCTTTACAAATAAGTGTGGCCTACACAGAGTAAACCACTGAGAGAACAAACAGTATACATATACACATTATATTAAATTCAACACACACCCATACACTACATGGACAAATATATCAGGACACATCGCTATTGCTTCAGCAAAATGTCAAGACATTTTGGACAACGCCATGCTTTCAGATTTGTGGACACAGCTTAGGAAAGAACCTTTTCAACTCCAAAACGAATGGGTCGCAGTGCACAAAGCAATTTCCATAAAGATATGGCTGTAGAAGTTTGGTTTGGAAAGAGTCCTGATCTCAACCATATCCAAAACCTTTATGACGGACTGGAACGGATATTGTGAGCCTTTCAAACCTATTTTCTACCGAATGAAATTCCCACATAAACTCTTCAAGATCTTGTGGAAAGTCTTTCAAAACGAGTGGAAGCTCTTATAGCTGCAAAGGGGGGACAAACTCCATATTAAAGTTCATATATTTGAATGCAGTGTCATGACAGTCACTGTTGGTGTATTGTTTCCTGTAATTTTTCTGTAGTACTGTTCCATAGCAATCCACAACAGTACACTACAGTACTTTACTATAAGGCTCCTACATAAATCATGTACAGTAGAGTGTAAATCGTTTACGCAGTCAACAGCACAGCTTTATGTTAATAAGAAATATTTCTCTCACCTGTGTGTTTCATAACTGTTGTGGCCAAGTGTCTCGCACTTTTCAATGTCTGCATCATCACACACACTCCCACATACACTGCTGTCTTCTAGTTAGCACTGCAGAGGTGAATCATAGTTAACTCAGGGACAGAACACACCTGATACACTACACTGTTGCTTACACAGACATCATATACTTGAATAATAATCAGATCTAATTAACAACAACAACAATAATAATAAATACAACTACGTTTAAAAAGACGCCCGGTAAACTGGGTTCTAAAGTCACCCCAGTGACAGCAGTGTGAAGTCTGCGACACAAAGTCCACACTGGTTTTAAAACGCATAGCAAAAGTCTCTTCGATCTTCTACTTATATGAGACTGGTGTTTAAGGAGTTTTCCAAATTCTTAATATATATTTATACATATATATTTATATATATAAATGACCAGACATTTTGGATGAAAATCTGACTAAGAACAATAAATCAAATTTATTATTGTTGTCCAGCAACTGGTACTTCTATTCAGCCCATTATACAAAGTATTTTTCCTTGTGTATGGTAATTCTTTTATTATAATATTTTCTTAAGTTGATAATTCAAACTGCGTAAAACTCAATGAAAAGGACAAGATTAGGTCACCATTATTTAAACCTGCAATATATTTATCTCTCAAAAGCCAGAACTTTTATTTTGAAGTGTGCCACCCCCAGCCTGTTGTTGGGCTACAGCATTAAAACACTTCGGAGGTAAACTATCAGGCCAGCTCTGTTTTAGAAGAAAAATTTAACTTGTTCTGTTTATAATAACCCTTTAATTTCATGTGACAGTTATACGAATTGTGTTTTCTTTCTTGTGAAGAGAGCAAAGGCTTCTTTAGTCTCGTGTTACGTGTTTATTTATTTAAATTAATGCTTAGTTAGCCAGCGTTAGCCAGCCAGGAACTAGCTTTAATAACAATGCGAATACTTTGTTTAAAGCTAACTGATGTCTAAATGAGATACTGAAGTACTTGTAATTCATACCAAAATTATGTTTATGTCTACGGGGAGCAGCTGGTGGTTAGGGAGTTGCTCTTGCAATCAGAGGGTCGTGGGTACGAATCCCGCGACTGTCAGTGTCACCATTGAGGTACACTTGAATGTACCGTCCTTGTTGAGTTCGTGGCTGTCCACGGCTTCAATTGGTGAATGGGTTAAATGCAGAGAACGAATTTCACACTGTTCATACCATGCTCACAAGTCAAATGGACACTTAACACTAACATGGTTCAGTGGTGCATGTGTCGGTTGATCTGATGTTTTGACCACACCGTGTCTCACCTGTCAGAGATGGAGGCCCGCTTTACCCGAGGGAAGTCCTCAATCCTGGAGCGCTCTCTGACCAGACCAAAGACGGAGGTGAGCGTGAGCGCCTTCGCCCTGCTCTTCTCTGAGATGGTGCAGTACTGCCAGAGCCGGGTGTACTCCGTGTCCGAGCTGCAGGGCCGCCTGGCCGACATGGGCCAAGGGGTTGGAGCCAGCCTGCTGGATGTTCTGGTGATGAGAGAAAAAAACGGCAAACGAGAAACCAAAGTGTTAAACATACTGCTATTCATCAAGGTAATATAGCCCTTAGAGTAAGACTCAAGAAATAAGTGTATTTATGTAAGTGTGTGCGTGAGTTTTTATGCAGTGGTTAGGGAAACCACTAACATTATTAGAAAGACTGTCCTGCTTCAGAAGGGTTTCTCTAACCAATGCATACACACACTTGTGCACTAACACACACACACATTTTCTCTAACCACTGAATGCACATGTATTTATGCATTTGTGTGTCTTCTCACCTTTTGCTCTAATTTACTCCCTAGGTAAATGTATGGAAAGCGCTGTTCGGCAAGGAAGCTGACAAGCTGGAGCAGGCCAACGATGATGACAAGACTTACTACATCATAGAGAAGGAGCCACTGATTAATGCTTATATCTCAGTCCCGAAAGAGAACAGCACTCTGAACTGTGCGGCCTTTACCGGAGGCATCGTAGAGGCCATTTTGACTCACAGTGGATTCCCAGCTAAAGTAACCGTCCACTGGCATAAAGGAACAACGCTCATGATTAAGTTTGACGAGGCAGTTATAGCTCGAGATAAAGCTCTGGACGGTAGATAAGAAACTGTGGTGTAGTCCTTTGAGGAAACTGCCCTTTCTCCCTGACTGATATTGAATTTCCAACAGTCTAGTTTTTGAGAGGACACTGATGAGGGCAGGAAGTCCAGCAATGTCAGTGAGGGAGTGAGGGTGTGATGCTTTTTGAGACAGGATTGGAAATTGACTGGTTCTGTATTCAGTTCCTCGGCAGCTTTGTTTATTGCATGTTTGAATCATCAGAATTTAAACACAAGACCAAACGTCACGTGACTATGCATACTAAAGTGCAGAATGAGTAGTAATGTGAAAGCTTGGCTAGCAAGGAATCAGAGTGTATTAGGAGTAGAAGTGGACAATGTCGGTGTTTAATTAAAGGGCCCATGTCATTGAATAACACATTTTTCTCTGTTTTGTTAATATTAGAATTTGATATAGTATGTAACAATGTTCAAGTTTCAAAATAAACCATTATCCTGTTTATCTTTACACAAATACATAAACCATTGATTTTTGTAACATCAAAAACTCTAATCATTCTGCATTTGCAGTGTAGTTTCCAAAAAGTAAAATGGGGAGGGAATGGTTTATTTTGAAACACACATTTAACCCATTCATGTTGAAGTGTACATATAAAAAGGGGTTTCAGCCCAGTCTTTTTAACAGTATAGGGTAGGTCAGCAAATAACAACAGTCTTAAAGGCACAGTAACAAAATTAATATATTTACATTAATACATTTATGAATGGAATGTCATGGAGGGGGAAAAATAGTATATTGGCCCTTTAAAAACTACTTAAGTTTTGGGAGATTCCTGTTGTGTAATAATGCAATTTCCAGCAAAAGCTTTCAAAATAGAGTAGAAATGAACTACTGGTTAAGTCTATATAAAATAGGCCCCTGTAAACTCCAAAAATACTGTAGTTTTAAACCTTTGAAGGTGTGATACACTCACAGTTTACTTGTAACCTGCATGTCTTTGCTCTGCTGATCATGTGAAAGGTTGCTGTAAGATGACTCAATCTGTCTACGTGTAGAAAATTAGGCATTTCCCCCACCGAATGCTTGACTTGCAAAGAGCTTTCACCACTTCTCTCCATGTAACATTCCAAACTGCTGCAAAATAGAATCTTTTTTGTTAATGTTTTGTGAAGTTTTATGGAAAAACTTGTATTTCATAAACCTATGCTTTCTGCTGTTTTGTCACATGACACCAAGCATGGTTAACTTTGAGTCATATTAAAGCACTGTAAATTGTTTCCTGTAAATGTGTGTCAGCCTCTTCAAGCAAGTAGACATTTTGGAAGTGTTTTATTGAAACATATATTTAAGTAATAGCTATCCACATGACTGATGTCCTTGTGCTGGCTGTGACTGATGTGAGTTCCTCATAAACACTGACTTGGATGTTATAAAAGTCATGCTGCCTTTTTCACTGAAACTTATTTGCAATTGGTCAAGTTTAAAGGGTCAGTTTCTCCAAACAGGGATTAAGCCCAATCCTGGATTTTGTAATGCTTTGAACAGGTTTTTCAATGAAAAGCAAAGAATAGTCCAAGGCTAGGCCGATTCCCTCTCTGCGAAACTGACCCAAAATGTCTTAAATGTATTTGGGTCCATGTAATAAAGTATGTAATCCAACCAAAAAGTTTATGCACTGTTTAAATTGAATAACATTTTGAAATTAACACCCAGGAGACCTCAGCTTCTGTCCAGCACTACTCTAAATTGACAAAACTATTGGAGCGTCTGAACATTACACAAGCAGGGACTCCAATGATATTGCATTCAAACACATATATTTTAATATTGGGTTGGTACCCACTCTATTTGGAAGGCTTTCCACAAAACTGTAATTTTGTGTTTTATTGGGAATTTGTGCCTATCCATTCTGTTAAGCAGAGATCAGACACTGATGTTAGATGTCTGGCTCATAATCTTAGTTCCTGTTCATCCCAAATGTGTTGAATGGGCTTGAGGCTAGGGCTCTGTGTGGGCATCCAACTCATACAGCCAAATCTGTATGTGGCTTGCTTTGTGTACTGGGTATGCTGCAGCATGGCACATCACTGGAAAAGTGGGTGTCCCAATACATTTGTCTATATAGTATACTTTCTGACTACATTTGCTGTTTATCCTGGCCTGCTTAGTGACGTGTAGCCCTTTTACTTTGCAGCTTTCACAGTATACTATAGACCCAAGTGAGCATTAGAGCAGGTTTGGATCTTCAGCCAGACAACAGAAAATGTGCTGGACAAGCAATGTTCTAAGGGTTGCTGTAGCAGCCCTTCAAATGGCGTGGAAGGTACACTCAATAAATTGATGCCATGAGTTCTGCTCTTTATGCTGTTTGCATTATTGCTTAAGAGTGTTATACAACGTAGCCAAAAAATGTTGATCAAATAAAAGCACAGATGTGTTTCTAAACCTCTCCATAACCTGGGACGCGACAAGTGTGGAAAATTTGTAGAAAACAGGTGGAACACGTGGAGATCCGGTGACCCTGTGTTTCATGGACTACGAAGATACACATCCGCAGGGGCGTATCAAGCTATCCAAAAGAGGGGGTGTTCTGAGATAGGGATGCCAAGTTATGAATACAATTTAATCAATTTAATACAATATAATCAGACAAAATTGTGTGTGTGTGGTGGGAGGGTTTCTACAAAATGCTCAATACTCTGAAAATGTTGTGTTTATTTTGTATTTTATGAATAGGCACGTTAACGTTTTATTTTTCCAATTCTTTAGCATGATTAGGCCACACACGACATCTAAAAAACATTTTTCCAGGTTCCTCGGCACAGTTTGTACCTACTCAACATGTTTCTAAGTCAATGTCTTTTTGCTTCATATTGTTGTCTATTTTTAGGTAAAAAAATAATTAATGCAAAAACCAAAGTCCGTAAAGACATGTTTTTATGTGCTCGGTGAGGAAGAACTTGCCTGCACCACACAGAGCCCTGACATCAACCACATCCAACACCGTTGGAATTCATTTTGACCGAGATCCATGCATATGAGTGCTTTACCTCATAAATGCTCTACATAATTCTGACAGAAACACTCCAAAATCGTGAATAAAACCTTCCAGGTTTAAGTCTGTGTATTTGCATATAACATCAGTGTGGTGTAATGACCAGATGTCCCAATACATTTGTCCATTAAATATACAAAATATAAGGCACCTCGAGGCGTTTGCGTTGTCATGGAAACGTGAATTCATACTGACGATCTGGTTTGTATTGGTTTGCTTTTAGCTGTGGCTTGATTCGCGGCCAGCTTTAATTGCTTTTTAGCCTCGTAATAATGTTTTTAGGTGTGATAAGAAACTTGTGAGCTGCTTTACTTCACATTAGAAGCGAGAGCAGCTCGAAACAACGGGTCAAACAGTGTTCCGTCATGTGTCACAGTCACATGACCGAGGGTAGGAAGCGATACTGGTGCACTCGTCCCGGCCGGACTGCTGGTAGAGGAGAGGACGAGGCGAGCGTTTCATGACTTCTCGTAGCAATTTAAACGTGTTTTCTCCCATCTATATAGGCCCGTGTGGTGTTATTTTAATGCTTCGTGACTTAAACTCGCCTTTTATGAAGGATACTTGCCTCACAGCGTCCTCAACATGGCCGCTCTTGACAGAAATCATGTCATTCACGATTCATCAGGTAAGACATATTTACCCGGGGATCTCACAGCACCACCATAGCCTCCAGCCAGGTAAACCCCTGCAGGAGACAGAGGGCAAGTAGTGGAAACACCTTAGACCAGTATTCTAAAGTTGAACAGTGCAGAAGAGCAGAAACGGCTTTTAATCAGGTACCCGGTTGTTGTTGTTTCTGCTGTTTTTGTTGTTGTTGCTGTTTTCCTTGTTACTTTGTGGTTTTGTTGAAATTACATACGTTTGTTGTTCGTGTTGTTGTTGCAGCCGGTGTAGCAAGTAAATACACTCGTTTTCTGTTGTTAGTGCTGTTGTTATTGTTGCATATGATACATTGAGTTGTTCTTTGAGTGCTCTTTAAGTAGTGATGTAATCTATGATGTACACTGGAGAGTATACGGACACGTTATTGATCATGTTAACTATAAAATATTTCATTGCCTACGTTGAATTATTGTTTTGGTTCAGTAGAGTGCGTAAATTGGACTCTTTACCAGGAAGATTTGCGAGGCAGTTTCAAGTTTATTATCTTAATGCAAGATCAAATTCATGCTGATGTTGCTTGTTAGATTTGTGTGTTCGCAAATGTGTGAATTACTGTATTCACAAAGTTTTTATTAAAATTATTAATACCCTGAACAATTGCATATTCCATCATCTTGCATTATCTTGGAGTATGTAAGTACACTATTTTGTTATTGTTGCTCTGAGTTTGGAGTGTTAATGTTCTAAGCAGTGTCTGTGTTGGACCTGCCTTGAGAAAAATAAAAACACAGTGTTTTTACGAGAGACCAGAAGCCACTTAATGGTTGCTCCTCAAATTACATCACTTATTACTTGTTGTCTCTGTCACACTAGGAGTTTTTCCACTAAGGCAAGTAGGGGTATATGGTGTACTA
The DNA here is from genome assembly GCA_037577295.1 of Ladigesia roloffi. Classification (NCBI taxonomy): domain Eukaryota; kingdom Metazoa; phylum Chordata; class Actinopteri; order Characiformes; family Alestidae; genus Ladigesia; species Ladigesia roloffi. Next base: position 16,584 of record JBBKCR010086409.1, on the reverse strand, counting down.
ATAATAATGTATACATCACATTAGATATGTTGGTACAGACACAGTACACTAGTAATTAACAGGACTAGTGGTGCTCTCTTTTCAAGAAACTTGCACTGTACTGATGCACAAGTACTGATGTTATCTGTGATGGGCACAGAAAAGCGAACTGTCACTTAGTTTATCATCGTAACAAGAAAATATATTGCCCATGTTCAGTTATTGTTTTGATTCAGTAACATGTTTAAGTTTTGACTTTTTACAAGGAAGTTTTTTAGTTGTCCAAATGCAAGACCAGGTCGCTTGTTAGATTTGTGTGTTCACAAAGATGTGTAGTAGTGTATTTACAATGTGTGTATTAATACATTGAATACCACGAACCATGTATTTCATTTCCAAGAAACCATCATCTGCCCAATTTAATATGATACAGTATAGGAAATGCTGAATAAAAATAACTTGATATTCATAACTCATGATATGCAATATTATGCTCGTCTGAGGTTGGTTCTGATCTGTTGGAACAGATGCTAGTAGTCTGAAATTTACCAAAAATATGCAGTCATCATAGTTATGCTCTCTTTACAAAGAAGCTTGTGTATTGTATGTTCTACGAGTACTCGTGTTATCTGTGATGGGCTTAATTTATCATGATAACAAGCACCCATTGTTTGTATTGCTGATGTCTAAGGACTGTTTTGATTCAGTGGAGTGTTTCCAGTTTATTATCCTAATGGAAGACAAATAACATGAAGAAGTGGTTTGTAGGATTTGTGCAGGTCACACGTGAGTATTAGTACTTTGAGTACCCTGAACATCTGCATTTTTCATTATCAAGAACCATCATCTGCAGAGTTTAATATGATGTAAAATGAGTAAAAGGTGATGTCACCTATTAAAACGAGCTACTGTCTGGTTTGCAAATTCAAACACTGCACCATTCTCCAAATGCAAATAAAATGTCAACCTGATGCTAGATTATTAAAATAAAAATGTGAACTGTGCCAAATTGCAGGATAGAGAACAATTGCACATTTCATACATTGAGAAACCCATAATCTCTCTACGATTTTGACTTTAAGATCTATCATTGGCCAGCTGGTGTCCGTTTTACTTTTTGGCACCCAGACATCTGGACATGAGTTTTCCTCACCATGGAAAATGTGATTATGTGCAGGTAAAAACAAGTGACTTCTTGTTGTTTGCATTACATTGCAGAGTCATTTAATTTCATAGTCCAGCCTGGCTAGTGGTCATTTTAAGCCTTAAGTGGGCTGTTAATCACGAGGTTTGGACTTGTGAGCTGGGTGCAGCTAAATATAACCAGTCTGAAACATTTTTTTTGGTGGAAACTGCCCATCAGCACAGTCGCTGCTAAAGCGGTTTAGTCTTCTAAGCTGTTCGACTCGCCCCACATTACACTCCAAACCCCAGTGAATGATTCTTTTGTTTTGTTGCCGGCCGGAATCCAGATTCCTCATTGACCTCACTGGTTTAATCAAAGAATTGCGGGCACTGTGGTGGGTGATCCAGCAAAAATATGTGCCGTAGATTTTTGAAGATACTCTCATTAAGAGAGCACTGATGTGTGAATTCTGTTAACTTTTGTAAGAGGCAAATCTGAAGATGCTGATATGGACACATAACCTTTATAAAATGTAGAAACTTCAATATAAATCTGCCTGGATTAGCAGTACAGGTAAATGCAACCCTTATAGGAAGAGCGTTTAGATATATATTAGAATAAACTAGATGCAGACAGAGTTTTTTATCTGAAATAAAATTTGTGACTTATTAGTCAAATCTAGATACTAGTAAATGTCTAATTAATTTTTTTTTTCCATGGTGAAAAATATAAAATATTTTACTTAACTTGACAAGTAAAAGATGATTTAGCTAAATGACCAAACTGTTCTACATTATACACCCCTGTTTTAGGGGAAAGGTCAGATTTACCACCCTTTGAGCCCAGTTTCAGGAGACTAATTCCACTTTCCAAACCGGATTTCAGTAGAGCTCCACTAATGAGGAAATCCAGTCCAAGAAGAAAGTTGTGTTTCTGGAACTGGACCCAAATATTCTTCGTTTGCTTTTAAACGAGCTTAACCAGTGTTTATTCAGGATAAGCCTTCAATCCAGTCCTTGCCTGGATAAAGCTTTTAATATACTTTCACACTGGAAAAGATTACACTGAAATTAGTTAGTGGTGTACTAAATATAAGTGGATGTTGGCTACAGTAATTTGTCAAATTGCGTCAAAAATGATATGAAAGCATGGGGACTGATGATAATAATTCTTGTACAGAACAACTTGACTTCTAAACATTAGCCTGTACTTGGCCTTCTAAAACAGATCACATACATAACAGTAGAAACTTGACCTCTTGTTTAAAAATCTTATTGTTTTGCATTGCCATGTAGGCAGCATTATAGAATTTTACATGCAGGGATGTGGGTGTTCATTTGTCACAGTGAAGGGATGTTCAGTGTCACAGTCACGACTTATATTATAACCACATTTATTTTTACTTCCTTTCAGTTTTGTTTTGCTGAGGTTTTAGACAGAAATTAACACAAAGCTTTCAGTCCGAGTGACTATGGAGCTGTGTGGGTTTAGGTTTCTGACCACAGTTTGCTGACTCAAACTTTAAATATATATAGCAGGTCTAGGCTGGTTGCCCACAGAGTGTATTTCTGAAAGTGAGAGAAAGAGTGTGTGTAAAAATCTTGTAGAACTATCACACTTTACCCCAAATCTAGTCAGACAAACAAAACATTATTCATGATTGAAGTACTTCTCATACTATACCCTAACGCATTTACTCTAAAGTCTATTAGTTGGCAAGTAAAACCTGTGTGCATTTTAGCAAAATAATGCCGTGTGATTGCATGGTTGCTGTAAAACAGGGTTTAGAGAGACACACACTTTGGTTTTACAGGCAAAAAGGTTTGTGTATTGGAACTGGCGACCTTCTGATTTAGTGTCCGGCATCTTACTGCTGGACCACAGAGTGGGAACTAACTCACTGACCTTTACCAAGCCATTGATGGTTAAAGATGGCTGAATGTGTAGGTAAATTCACAGGCTGATTCATTTTTAATGGAAGTGCACACGTCTGTTTTATTACTGACCTGAACTTGAATCTTGTTCCGTATTTGTTTCTCTGTGTTTTGCCTTTCCATCTGCCCTACCCATAGCATCACAGACTCTCTCTCTCTCTCTCTCTCTCTCTCTCTCTCTCCAACACATATTAGATAGGACTTGACCATCTGCTCTCTCTTCCCATATATTACAAAAGTGACTCAGACACCAAATTGTACTTTTTTAAACCAATCAGTGCTGGACCCATCATCACAGATCAAAAATCTGAATACACTGAATATTAATGTACGTTTTGATATAGAATTTTGACCAAATTCAGTACAGGCCCTGACAAGAATCAGTGCTAAAAAATGTGTGTAAGAAAAATAATAATATTAATAATATTAAAAAATAAGAATAATAGTGTGATTGCCCCAATAGTCACACAAAAAAAGCTTAACAGCATCATGGAAGCTGTATGCCTGCCTCACACACTTGTTGTTTTGGCATTGTTGCTGTGGGTGGCCTTGCCTAGAGTGACATGTCTAGGTGATAGTGTCGATAAGACCCCTAGGCTCAAGTTTGCATCTTTCTCTCTGACAGCTGGAGCGTGTGTCACAGTGTCCACAGGGGATCAGTAGCACTCACAAAGCTGGATGGATGACATTTTTCAACTTATTTAGCCCCATTTGACTGACTCTATCACTCACTTTTGGACATGGTGGTTCTGCTGCCGACTAAATACGCCCACATTCTTAACAATTTCCCCCAAGATCGGTATCGGCCGGTCCGCTTACGTCTGAGAATTTACGAGAATTTTGTCCTGTTGACACGACATGTTTCAAGGCAAGAGTCAAACCAGAAAACGATAGGTCCCATCACCTGTGCAGGTGGTCTTTCTAAAAACTCTGCTATAGGTCGACATCCTGTTTCAATACAGAAGTCAGACTTTCACTCTTCAGTAATGCCTGTTAGCTTCAATATTGCTTAGTCATGGAGAGACTGATCTACTCATGGGTTTCCTTCGGGCTACACAAAGTTGGGGTACATGTAGTAACTACTTAACAAAGACTTACATGTCTTATAAGGACTGAGTATTTCATTTCAATACTTTTATGCCACTGACTTAGACTATCCAATACTGAATTTCATTAGTGCCACAAGCCTATAAGCGTGCATGTTCCAACATTTAGGTTCTAGGTTACTGACTGGCTGTCTGTTTTGCCTCCTTCTTGAATGTTGTCCCACTTTCAGCAAATATCGCACTCATTTGTGGTTTAAGCCACTTTCGTCTTTTAAACACCCTCCAGCAGGCCTCCCAGTGGCAGAATTGAAAAAGACGCAGATATTCTTGATAATAAAGCCTAATCCATGTAAATATAAAACATATATCTATATTCATTGTAAAGTATTACATTGCAAGGCTGCTTTTTTAGCTACTGTGAAAAAGCGTTGCTAAAGAACAGTCAAACTCTATGTATCGGTATCGGTGCAGTTGTGAAAATCTCTGAATAGTGCCCAGTTCTAGATAATAATATTCACCTCATAGCGACTGGCAAGACAAGTGAATCAAATTTGTCAGTCAAAATTTGTGCAGACGTGAAGATTTTGAAAGTGTCTCTAAGTTCTCCGGGCTCAGATGGACTAGACTTGTTTTTTGCGAAGTGCCTCAGCATACTAAAGACGTAAAAGTGCTTTATAAGCACATTCCCCTCTTTCTGTCTCATTTTAACCTTTAGTCTTGTTAGCCTTGCTGGCCGATTTGTCCTGTTTTCTTTTCCTCTTTGCTTTTTTTTTTGCTTCCATTTTTCTTCTTGACCAAAGCAGCTACTGTCAGCTGGGGCTGTGATTTATATCGCTTTTAATGAGCCATGCTGAACGCTCTTTCGTTATCGCTCCCTTCAAGTGACCGCACGTGCAGGCAGGCTTTTTTGCCACTCGCTTTTGTATTGTATTGAGTTACAATGATTTATTTCGCCTTGAAATCCACTTCCGAAGAGCCTTCACCTGCCTTTTCCATCCTGAATGTAATTCTGCAAATTCCTGGATTTTCTTATTGTTCAATGAGCCGTGAGAAAATTGCACTTTTTGAAGACGTCGGTTTATGCGGGTGTTTACCAAAGTGGTTCGTCATGACGTAATTTACTCCGAATGAGATTCCTAGGTGTGTGGGGTTTTTTGTTTGTTGAGACATATTGCCTAGCCGGTAAGTGGATTCGTATCTTCACAGAGGTGCGAAGATTTCAAAAATTGGAATTCCCAGGGAATAACTGTAAGTAAATGGTTGGATTTTTGTACCAACTATTTGATGTGTGTCTCCTGTTCTTCCTTATGTAGTTTATTTGCAAAAAAGTCAATAAAACACTAATATATTTGTTACAATTTTATCTCTTTCTCAATAAAATTTTACAAAGTAGCTACAACCTCTCGTTTTTGTACGATAAATGCTGGTGCATTTTGGAGAATTCTGCTTGTGGGCTGGTGTTTCATGATTTAAGATATTCGTTATAAAGTCACATAGGCTAATCTTTAGCCACGTCTCATTATTGGTTCAATGCTGCATGTCATATCGCAAGGGTTGTTTGTAACAGCATAATCACAAGCTTTTTAATTAGTGTTCTCCTCCAAGCATATTGAAGCAGATTGTGTTATGTGATCCAGTAAATCAGTTGCTGTTTTTTAACAGATTTGAGGAGACATTTAGAGTCCCTACATATGTAGACCGGCAAGTTCAGTTGCAGTTCAGACTGAATTTTGCCCTACAGCTCATACCGTCCAAAAGTCAAATGAACTGCCTTCAGCAACGCACTTTTGCAAAATCATGTTTCCTCAGGGGACTGAACATTGTGCTTTTGTTCTGAAACAACTTCAGAATGTTGCAGTGCAGCTATTAGTGTATGGATTAAATTCATGTTGTTTTGGGAAAATATTGAGTGTGTCATCACATATCAAATTTAGCTAAAGATTGATTTAATTCTTTAAAAAACACATTTGAGGAAACAAACTACACTGTAATGGAATATATACAGTAAGGCAGTACTTTTATTTTTACTTGCGAAAATAGTCCAGCAGTTATTTTGTACTTATTTTACAAGCCCTTAAACACATAAAATATTTAGTGCAGAGAAATAGAAGTAAATTATAAATTAGGATCACAGTCACAGGATGCCTGTGTTTACGTTCCATTTCCACTGGTATATTGCCATCCTGTTTCTCAGAGCAAACAAGCACATGTTCCTAGTGCAGGTACATTTTGACACATTTAGACAGATGGAGGACTCCTCCATTCAACCATACCCCATTTCTCTCAAAACCAATGGGCTGGATGTGCAATAGAGGGAGGTAAGTGAGGCAGAATGATTTGTCTGCCTTCAACATTGATCCTGACCATCTGCTTTTGTAGAGCTACAGGGCATGGAAGCTGAAAGGAATTCTGCACCTAAATGTAGAGTGGCTAACCATTTTTAGTGATGACAGGTCTGAAAGCGCTTTTTGGGACAATGTTCACAGTTTTCTCTCGTTCATTATTGACTATGTTAGCATTGTTGGAGATTATTTATTATCTAAGCCAACTACGCTATCCGTGTTGTGTTGTTACTTAAAGATAATGAACATAGCATCTGATAAGTTAATCCTGATATGGTGGTTGTGGCGTGTTAAAGCAGACTAGATAACAGTGCTCCTGATCCGTATCATTATTTTTTCTTTTTTGACCCATTGACTTCTCAAATTCATCATTTTGAAGCTCTCTGTTCCCTCGTTTTCTTTCCAGAAAGGGATAAATTGCTGTCCCCTGTGACTAGCTATGGATCTCGCGAATGTGGCAATCCCAGGCCGCAAACGGTGCCTGGAGCCTGGGTGACACAGGAACCAGAGGAGGAAGCGTTGCGCCGGAAGCTGAAATACTTCTTTATGAGCCCATGCGACAAGTTCCATGCCAAAGGCCGGAAGCCATTTAAACTGGTCCTGCAGATCCTAAAGATCATCATAGTCACAGTACAGGTATGGGGCCGTTTTTTTTACCCTGCTTAGTCTTCAATTACTCCTACTATCTAGAACTCCCTTGCACTCAAAGGAGAGTAATGCTCTTGAAACACTGTTGAACATCTTCATGGATCTGACTTGCATTCTTCCTGTGATGGGACCAATTCTTAGTCTCAGGAGCTCATAGACACATCCTTAAATTTTGAGAAATGGAGTCAGATCTCAGCCTGGAGATACGTGTTTACTTAAACCCCTACCCCCATGACGCCATCTGTAGTATATCTACAGTGGTCATCAAAAGCTTGCAAATTTTCAAGTTTACTACAAAGTCACAAGCATATTTGGACCGTAATACATGTATTTCATATTATATCATGGGACTCCTCGACGAGACTTTGTAGTAGCCAGTGCATTTTCTGTATCAATGACATTGACGTGACTTAGTATTCTTTCTTAGAATTTAATGAGCTGAACATAACAAGTTACATTATATGAACATTACATTACAGGAACAATCTGATCTTAAGTTTCCTTATTAGTTGTAGATATAATCTCCTGGCCGAAACTGGTGTAAGATTGTCGGTTGTAATAGCCAGCCTTTATAGATTGGTTTGCAAGATATGTTAACCAAACCAATGGTTGTTATATGCTGGTTTGACAGCAGCTTGCAGAAATTCTTTGTGCTACCTGTATAAGGTTATCTGTTTGTTCCAAAAACAACTGTTGAAACCATACTAGTTTATTTCAGTGTGGTTTTTATAGCATTTTTTTAGTCATGTTCACTAGACTTCACCCTGCAACACATGATAAAATGCATATTGTGCTAGATATGGTCTTGTACAACAACAACTCAACGCATACTTTCTTTTTCTTTAGCTGGTGTTCTTTGGTCTGAGTAACCAGATGGTTGTAACATTTAAAGAGGAGAACACAGCATCCTTCAAACATCTCTTCCTCAAAGATTATGATGGTGCAAATGATGCATTGGCAGTGTACACACAGAGGGATGTTTATGACAGCATGTTCTACGCAGTAGACCAGGTAAATGGTACCAACCGTTATATATTCAGCATTCACGTTTATTCACATTTACTACATTTACTTAAAAATCTATTTTAATTAGCTAAAAAGTTAAGTCTAAAATAAAAAATTAACTTTATTGATGCTTGAAAATTTATTGTGGCTGTTTTGGTGTGTTAAGGTTTATGCAATGGAGTTGTTTATATGGATTTTATGACATGGTCACATATGCCTTACTAGTTAAAAATTAGTATGTATAGCTCTGTTCAAAAAGCCATATAGCGATACTGCGAATGAGTCTTGTGATGTTCTCCGTCATGTGGAAAACCTTATGTATGTGGCTGTAAAACTTTGTTACTCAAACATCTGCGGAAAAAACAAGTGGAACTCCTTCCAGTAAAACAAGTTCACTCTCTGTTCCACCTGCTGCGTTCAGCACTGAAAAGAGGATGTGTCTGTGTTTTGACAAAGCAAGCCGTAGTTAGGAATTGAGTCAGAAAGGGGTTTCACGCTTTAATCTGTGAAAATCTTTCCTTCTGAACCATATCTGATCTCAAATCGCCACACTGCAATAGGATAATTACCTGTAGTGTATGAGGAAGAATGGAAATACTTATTTTTTTCTTGAAGCATCCCATGTCTCTCACCCTAACTGAAGTAACGAAAACATTAACTGGCATTAACTAACGATGAAATACAGGAATTTAAAGAACCAGGCAAAATGCTTGTCAGATAACAGAAATATTGCAGGTGATATAATTATATCTTAGTTACATTGAATGATTAACATACAATGGACAATTAAAAATATTCTAAACATTTCTAACATTTCAGTGTAATTTTTAGTGGTAAACACATGAATTGACAAATGCTTAGAATAACATTGAGTAGGCTATGGGACAACTGGTGGCCTGGCGGTCAGGGAGTTGCCCCTGTGATTGAAAGGCTGTGGATTTCAATCCCATGACTCCAAGTAGCACCACCAAGGTACCCTAGAGCAAAGTACCCTCCACATATGCTGCTATACTCAAGTGAATGTGTTAAATGCAGTGAGAAAATTTCACACTGTTCACACTGTGTGCTGTGTCAATGTGTGACAAAAGTAACCTCTTTACAATTTATTTCTAACCCAAACAGAAACTGAAGACAGAAAACGAAACAACAATTTTTATTAGTTTATAAAGTTTAGGTGCTTTTACTTTTTACTAACATGTAATGACATGCATTACCACTGAAACTACATTCTGCAGCACGGTTTCCTTTGGCTGAATGAAGTTAAGGCTGAGCTTGAGGTTCATTCTACTGAAATTTCATTTCATGCACATTACACCAAAGTAAATCAATTTATATAGGTATAGCTATAAAAGTAGTTAATTAGATTTTCAATAAATGAGCCAGAACACATTTCCAATTCAATTTAATTCCCAGATGAGGTTCTGTGCGATTCCTTCCGGAAATATAATAGAATCTTTTACCTTCAAAGTAAAGTTCACTTGTTTGAATAGATAATAATTTCAGGTACAAAGCACGATCCGAATGAGAGTTCACTGCACTCATAATTTTTTTTTTATACCTGCAAGTCAAATCCAATCATAAGGAATATATTTGTATTTAAGAAATCCAGTTCCATGAGTTTTGGTAACCCTAGACTTTCAAGATATGGAACTATGTACAGCCTTGCATGATTGTTATCTCTTAGCAGTTTCCAAAGATTTGCTTGTCATCATAATGTGCTTGATGTAGGGGCAACAAACAACCTGACCAAACTAAAACAAACATGCCTTTTTTGTATTTGTATCTTATTTTATCCTTTTCTCTTCCCCCCTCCACAAATTCGCCTCACTCTCCATCAGTACTTAGCCCTGTCGGAGACCACAGTGGGTCGCTATGCATACGTATATGGAGTGGGAGTCAATGGCAGCGCTCTATCTCTCTGTCAGCAATATTATAAAAAGGGCTGGATAGACCCTGCCAATGACACCTTCGACATTGACCCTCATATTATTACAGGTAAAACCAAGTCCTCTCTCTTACCTTCTTTTTTTTATCAACAAATACATCAGAACGCCACTGTTTTTCCTTCATATTCCATGGTGGAATCACTTGACATTATAAAAAATATCTATGAAAAACAAAAGAAAAGTAAGAGCATTAATTATAGCATATGGTTTTTATCCATTTGTGAAATAGTTTTCATTTTGAAATGTTATTACCATTTGATACATTCTGGATGAAACGGATATATTCAACTGATGTCATTGTGACTTCTGTTCTTAAAATCTATTTTAGTTTAGGCTAAATCTGCTTTGGGGAAATTAGGCTTGCCAAAAGTTCCACTGAAACTAGACTTCTGGAAAAATGTATTTGGGTTAGAAATCATTTTTAAATGTAATATGGTCTGAATTTTTTTTTTAAGGGGAATATTTTAAAATGTTAGTAAAAATTATATTTATTAAGAATCAGAATTTAAATCTTTGAATTAATTATGAGGTGAAAATAGTAGGGCGATTTGAAAGTGTTGCACATTCAAATTAAAGCAGATCTGTAAATACTGGCGGTGTAAATTCCTTCTAATCAGTCGCTGAGAAGAAGTAGCACTTCCTTTTAGTGTTTTAAAGAGGAAATCGTTGTAAAATATGAGCAAGTCCTGTGTTGTTAGAGAGGAAGACTGATGAAACCTCTCACTCTGACTCTGACTCTTACTCTCACTCTAGACTGTGTGGGGGTCACGCCTCTCATCACGCCTCCAGGAGTCCTGGAAAGTGACTACAGAAACTTTACCCTCAAATTTCACAAGTAAGTTCACATGTACCTTCTGTTTTAGAAGACAACATTGGTTATGAAAGATGAATAAACAAAGTTGTTTTTTTCTTCTTTCTTTTTCTTTTCCGCCATGGCTTTCTCAGGCTCATCAATGTGACAATACAGTTTCAACTGAAGGCTATCAATCTTCAGACCATTATAAACAATGAGATCCCGGACTGCTACACTTTCATGATCACGGTGGGTTGTGGTATCCCCCCACACTGTACAGCCGAACTGCTTTGTTATTTAAACTATGGTCATTTGTACTTCCAGCTTAGTTTGTTGCAGGTGGATCCTATAACCCATATGGCAAAATGACTTCTAATAAGAAAGTTCCCCCGGTTTGTGTTGATGCTCGAGGTATCAGATGTCATGTTGAGCTTTGTTTAGTGTTTCTATGTGCTTCTATAATAACAACCACTACTGGGGTTCTAAAATGGCAATCACATTGCACACATTAAGAACAAAAATGCCCAAATGTTAGATCTTAGAAACAAACAGGGAAAAACGACAGATCTTGGAGCCCGGGTTCTAGACTGTTGTAGATTGTTTTTCTTAATTGAACTTTTACGTACAAACTCTGAGGGTTAAAGCCATGATTTGACATGTCACAAATAGACAAAAAATACAGACAAATGTTGGCTTCAAGTTGGCTGTTAGGACCCTTTTAGCAGTGGAAAAGGATTTCCACAAATTTATGATGTTTACATTGTTCTCTTCCATCTACTATGCTTTAAAAATGTTCTGAATTCTCTTTATGATGCATCATTCAGACTGTTCTAGAACACCCCATTCGTACCATTGTAGAATGTTCTTCCACATTGTAAAATGTTCTTCCACAAAAAACCTATGTAGAATATGTTTACAGAATGCATTTCACAGATAAAGGTCAAAGTGCGCTGAACAGGAAGTGCAAACGCAAATCAAAACAGGCAATGAAAAACAGAAATAAAAGAAGGAAACTGTAGATGCAATGTAAAAACAAATGCTTAAATGGATGAGATGAACATATATAGATGTGTGCCCCTCATTTGAGTTCTTTTGAGTTCTGCTGTGTTATAAAATGTTTCATGTCTCCCCCCTTCTGGGCTGTTCTATAGTTCTAAGCCCTTTTCACTGTTCTAGAGTGCTGTTCCCTATTCACACTTTTCTTTTATGGTTTCCCCGTCATTTGCACTTTTGTAGAAAGTTCTTTCCCCATTCACACTATTGTAGAACATTCATTGTTCTGCAGTGCTATGCCCTATTCGCGCCGATTTTAAAATCCCCCTTCCCCCCACATTTGACACTGTTCTGCAATGCTCTCCAGCTGTTCTGGAGCACTCTAATCTGTTCACACTGTTCTGGAACTCTCACACATTTACACCGGTTTAACACTAGAAGGTTTGTTCATGTTTACTGGGTTGATGAGCTTGGAGAGATTTCAAAATGCATTGAGTATAAATGTTTTAATGTGTAACCTAGCATGTGATGTTAGCTGTAGAAGAGTGACGTTCTTTGACTTTCTGAGCAGATAGTCCTGGACAACAAGGCTCATAGCGGCAAAGTGAAGATCAGTCTGGATAATGAAGTCTCTATTAAGGAATGCAAAGACCCCAACATATCTGGCCACGGTGAGACTTTTTAGTTAATGTTTTAGTTAATGGAAGTTTGACTTCGCTCGTTCCTTTTGGTTTTCAAAGGCCGTTCTATGAGAGGTCATTCTCAACTGTCGTGTGACTTATATTACATTGCATGCACTCAACATTCATCCGGATTCAGTGGAAGCAGGTAATGATGCAGTTAAACATAGGGGCTTACTAGTCTTAGGTAGAGCTGTGAGTAGTTTTTTTCCATGGAAAAGGAAAGGGTAGCTAATCCATGTCTGAGAAACTCTTTCAGACCCTGATTAAGACTTAGCCTAGAAAGATTTTCCGAAGTGAGTTGCCAGTAGTAGTAATGCAGTATAATCCATGTAAATGACTTAAAACCATTGTAAATGAGTAGAGTAGGAATTGTGTACCTTGTGCTCATTTAGCTTTTAAAATGCTGCTTTTCCATCTTTAGTCATATGATTTGTTTCAGTGCACATCTAATCCCTAAAACTATCATGTGACATGTATACATTTTTCATATTCTCACAAGACTTTCTTGTGCTCCCCTTGGTATAATCACCTCATACCTCTCTCTTTCCGTCTCTCTCTGTAGCGGAGAACTATGCTCGGTTAGCATTTGATGTGATGGTAGCGGTGGTATGTGCCCTCTCGTTCGCGTTGTGTTTCCGCTCCATCATCAGAGGGATCATCCTGCAGTTTGTAAGAGAAATACATGTCGTTCAAAAACCAAACATTACTGTATTTAAACTGTGGAACTGTTCCTAAAAACACATTTTAACTCTCAGACATTTTTTCGCCTTGTGTTGTAGGAGTTCGTGCAGTTCTTTAAGAACACCATGAATCGCAGCGTGTCTTGGGGAGACCGAATGGAGTTCATTAACGGCTGGTACATCCTCCTCATCATCAGCGATGTGTTCACCATCACTGGTTCCTTCATCAAGATCGGCATTGAGTCAAAGGTACATCACAAGAAACTGACCTGATCATTAGGGACAACAAATAAAGGAAAAATCCTTTCCCCAAATCCTCATAAGAGAATGAAGCGGAATTAGTTGTTACTAGGAAAAGTTATATAATGCAATTTGCAAGGAAATTGATACAGATCAGTTTCTACTTGTTTAACTAGCTCATTTCATTTTAGTAGCTTGCAATAGGTCTGTAGTGCACTCAGTAAACTTAACTTCTTTTGTATGAAAAGAAAAAAAAAGACTGTCATACTTCAAATTGCCTTGCATTTGGACTTATTTCTCAGTTCTCTTTTCTTCCTCCTAGCAGAATATCGCATCTTATGATGTGTGTGGAATTCTTCTGGGAACCTCAACACTGTTGGTTTGGGTGGGGGTCATTCGCTACCTCAGCTTTTTCCAGAAATATAATGTAAGTTATGAAACAGACAGACAGTTCCACTTTCTCAGCTTTCACATAGGAGAACAATAGGAAGATGTAAATAAAAAGGTTTGGTATTTAGAAAATTTCTGTTATTTAATGCTGATGTGTAAATTTGAAGGAGATGTATGCACTAGAACAGGCATCACCAAACAACGGACCTCGGTCCGGATCCGGACTGAGTGATGGTTCTGTCCGGACCCATGACCAGTCTGGTAAATTCACGAGATTAAATCATTTTCATGGAGCATTATTCTGGATGGTGGCTATTGACAGGGTGTGCTGGTATCACAGTTAATACAACAACAGCTTTACTATCGATGGGAAGTTCGTATTATTTTTTCACAGAGCTAGCTCTTCTGGCACTTCTCCCGAAGAAGAGCCGGTTCTTTCAGCTCCCAAACGGCTCTTAGTTCATCATAATTGGCTTTTTTTAACACCTGCCCCAAGCCGACCTGCCAGAAGATCCAAACAGACCCGTCAGGAGACCCATACTGCCCAACCTGCTAAATTACTCATAGATAAGGACCCAAAATAGTTTACAAGGCCTTTTGATTGAAAATGAAATGTGTTTTGTAACTTGTTGTTTATGGTAAGATAGTTGTGCACTATAAACTAACTATAAATATTGTGGAAACCATATGAAAATGTGCACATAGGGGAAGGCTATAAAACACAAGATAGAGTTCAGTTCGGACCTTCTAATTGGACGAAATGTAATAACTGGAACTCAGTGACTTTTAATTAAACACCCCTGCACTAGAAGTATTATTTATTATGGAAGATTTTATTGCAAAGGTGAAATAAAATCCTAACATATTTTCATATTTTTAAAATTGATATTTATTATATATATATATATATATATATATACGCACACACATATTAAAATGCATTCATGAAACCCACCTCCCATTGTCATTGTGGATGTTTGTTTTGAAAGGCATTGCTGCAGTCCTGACATGTAGCATGCACGTATCTAGATATTGCGTATAGATTAAACAAAAATCTTAGATCTTATGCATTTTTTAAATTCTTACCAGACTAAAAAGCATACAAACACATTTTACTTAGGCTCTCAAATTCTTTTGTGCTGTTGTTTTACTATTTTCTCAGTGGTGTTTTCAGATTGAGTGGAAATTTCCTGTCCTGTTCTAGATCCTGATAGTAACACTGCGGGCAGCGTTCCCTAACGTGATCCGTTTCTGCTGCTGTGTGGCAGTCATATATCTAGGCTACTGCTTCTGTGGATGGATTGTTTTGGGGCCCTATCATGTCAAGGTATGGAGTAAAAACTTTCAAATGATCAGTGTTCTTGTGGCTGTGGATTGAGGATATTTTATATTTGGATATTTAAATGAGATCTGATTGATTTATACGACATAAGACTCCACCATGGTGGTCGGTATTAAGTCATTCAGAACATTTTAAATGACTTTTTATAGACCAAGTAAGCTTACATTGATCAGTTTACAGAAAAGTGAATACATGAAACTCTATAGTAAGAGTCCTGTACTGTAAGTCGACATAATATTATTAAATACATTTTCCCCTTTTACCTCAAAATGTTGACAATCAAGACACATTTGGTGTCCAGAATATGCTAAAGGGCTAATAGTGCTAACAAGTAAGGGAATTTTTTACCCCACTTATCAGTGTTTGCCTTCATGATGCAGGCTATAAAATGCAGGCTTCAGGATTGTTCTTTTTAGCTATACAATACACTTTTGTCTGTTTTTATAGATAACAGTGTCGGAAACCACATATGCAGGTGGTATTTAAGATTGCACAATGCTAAATGTGGGACTACAACCTCAGCACAAAAGCTTCAGTGTAAATGCTGTCTAGTGTTATCTCCCCAAATAGCCACAGGTATTTAAATGCTGTAGTCTTTATGTACATGTCAAAAACATTAATTAACCATGATATTTGTTTTACTAACACGATTGAAAGAATAAAAGACTTGTGTGAAGTCCTGCTCAATGTTTTGTTTTCCATCTGCCAAAAATAGGTGTTGTGAAATTTAAGAGGTTTTGGTTTTAGGCTACATTGTAGCATTACTGAGAACACAAAGTTCAAAGAGGTTTCACAATTGCACAAATTAACTATTGACTTGACACACATTCTCTCACTATCACACGAATGAATGAACATTCACCTCTCCTACAGTAAAGGTGATTTAGTGTACTTTATCACACTCTTTTACTGTTATTTTCCCACTTTCCTACCAGTTCCGCTCTCTGTCCATGGTATCGGAGTGCCTGTTTTCTCTGATAAACGGAGATGACATGTTTGTCACCTTCAGCGGCATGCAGGAGAGCAGCACACTGGTGTGGGTCTTCAGTCAGGTGTGTTTGTAACACTGCTCACACACACCCTGACAGAGGCACCTATGTCTAAATTCACATGCAAGTATGTATAGGTGAACCTATGCTGAGTGTGCGAATGATCATATTTATGTACACCTGCCTTCATGCATGCTTTGTGATGTCATAGAATTTTAGTAGTGCAGGAATCAGAACAAATACAAACAAATATGTAGGTAGTTTACATGTGTGTGTGTGTGTGTGTTTGTGTGTGTGTATATAATACTTTGTTGTGTACAATATATAGCATACTGTTTCTATGCTAAAACAAATTTACACACACATAATGAGGGTGTGTGTGTGTGTGTGTGTGTGTGTGTGTGTGTGTGTGTGTGTGTGTGTGTGTGTGTGTGTGTGTGCGTGTGTG
>JBBKCR010086310.1:0-19913 GCA_037577295.1 Ladigesia roloffi | reverse complement strand
CAGGGAAACATTCGGCACACCCTACGACAAACCAATCTCCTCGACAAGAAAAATCTCCCCCCCCCCCCAATTACCCATTATCACCTGAAAACGAAACTACACTGACACCGAAGTTCCAGAAGAGGTCGTTTAAATTCTCTAGATTTTCCTTTCGGCACCTGACACACAAGAGGAGCTTGTAACATGAACACGTATTCCTACAGAGCTTAAAGCCATAATGTCCTCGACGATCAAAGAGCTGACTTTAAACTACGATCCTGTAAATGAAACCAACACATTCACCAACGGAGACCTTCTTCAGGGCCGAGTCTTTCTGGAAGTGGTCAAAGAGGCAAAGATTAAATCTTTCTACGTCAAGTTTAAAGGGGACGCAAATGTGAGCTGGTCCGAGAGTGATGGGGATGATACGCACTGGTACACTTCCCATGAGAGATACTTCAAACAGAAACAGTTCTTTATTCTGGACCCCTCCAAACAGGGTAAGAAGTGTGACTTACACGGGTATGGAGAATTGCCTTATTAATGCCGCGTGCTATTATAAATTCCACATTTCCAGTTATTTTCTATAGATTTTCTTCATAACAAAGGTCTGTGGTGTAGAAATCTGGACTATGTTTAGTGCCCTGCAATAAACTGTTGTCTGTTGTCTGAATTTAGTGGTAAGAATCATGTAGAAGACTTTCTCATCAGAGAAATATAAACTATATGGCCAAAAGTAATGGGACTCATTAATTATTGAATTCAGGTGGTCTCTTATTCCAAGTGATGGCCAATCTTAATGCTTCATAAATCCAACACAGTTTGGATTACGCCATGCTTCCAACTCTGTGGACACAATTTGTGAACGGACCTTTTCTGTTCCAGCATGACTGTTCCCCAGTGCACAAAGCAGGCTCAATAAAGATTGGATGTGTTTGGTGTGAAAGAACCTGACTGGCCCTCAAAGAGCACTGAACTTAACACCATCCAGTACTTTTAGAATGAACTGTACTGGCCCAATACTTTTGTCCACATTGTGTATATACATACTTTCTTATATAACTGCAGTTCACAGAGATAAAGATTTAAACATATTGATGTATTTATGCTTCTTTGTGTTCCTTTTACAGACAAAAACGTACCAAATGTCATCATAGCAAGCGGAGAGACCTGTAAGTATAATTTTTTAACTTAACACCATCCACATGGTTCATGAAATAAATGAAGTAAATTCTCTGAAAATAACTCATATTTACAGCATACACCTTTCACTATTTGGCCATCAAACTGCACAATATATGGTTTTCTAGTGGTCTAGTAATAGCTCATATCCTAAATGTTTGTTTTGTTTGTTTTCTTTTCTTTTTCTAGACAGTAATGTGGTTAAGCCAGGAAGACATGTATTTCCATTTAGCTTTCAACTGCCTCAAGGGTGAGTGGGGTATTTCAGATTTTGTTTTGATGTCATTTTAGCCGCGTTTGGCTTTTTGGGCAAACCATTTCCAAAATCACAGCAGAGGTGGTTTGTAAAGCTTTTGGGCTGCAACAGAAACAGGTTGTGCTCTTGTTGCTTGTGTCTTCTTTCAGAGTAACTGTCTGCACCCAAAGTTTACCTAATAAATAAATATAAAGAATACCAAGGAAAATATATATTTGTTTTCATGCCATGTTCAAATGTTGTGTTGTGTTGAAAAGAAAATGTCTGGCTGTATTTCAATTATTGAAAGAAATGTGGGACTTTTGTCTAGAATATGAAGTCCATTAGAGGTCATTCAGTGTAACAAAACTATAAGAAATCATAGGAAAAGCTGATGAGTCACGGGACAGTCTGACATCAAAATACAGATGATAATTTAACATGTCCGTGGTGTGGTAAAAAATGTGCACATTTTAATGTCATTCAGTGAAATGCCCTAAAACCACAAGCATATCTTTAGGGTCATTGGATAATATACTTTATATGAACAAAAGTATTGGGACACATCTGTTTTTCAGGGTTTGGTCTAGGTCTCTTTATTCCAGTGAAGGCCAATCTTAATGCTTCAATACAGCGAGATATTTTGGAAGTTTGGGGAAGAACATTTTCTATTCCAGCATGACTATGTCTCAGTACACAAAGCAAGCTCCATAAAATAGTTCAGTGTGGTAGAACTTGACTGGCCCTCACAGAAACCTGAGCTCAACCCAATCCAACATCTTTGGAATGAACTGGAACAGAGATTGTCATAAATGCTCTACAGAATGAATGGACACAGATTCCCACCAAACCCTCCAAAATCTTGTAGAAAGCCTTCCAAGGACAGTGTAAAGCTGTTATAGCTGCAAAGGGGGACCAAATCCATATTGCAGTCTATGCACTTGAATGCAATGTCATTAAAAAAATACCTGTTGGTGTAATGATCCCAATACTTTTGTCCATATAGTGTATATTAAACAATGATGCTAAAAATGTGTGTTGGTGTAGGTGGCCGTTTGACCCTTAAAAATCTGTTGAAGCAGATGTTTCATAATTTGTGGTAAAATTGCGCAACAGCCGTTAAACTGGGCTCTGAAAATATAAAAAATCAAACGGAATACATTCTAATGGACAAAAAAATGCAATTGTGTTACTTATATTCGTACTGACTGCTGAAAATGCTTTTGAACCATTCGTGTGATCTAACTAAAAAAAACTTATTTCTCTTATCTATTTTAAATGTAGAGATATGCCACCAACTTTTAAAGGATACCATGGCTCGGTTCAGTACACTCTGGAAGCCATACTGGATCGTTCATGGAAGATGGACAAAAAAACTCTCACAGAAATCAACTTTATGCCAAAGATTGTCACTAGTGCTCAGTTAACGGTATGTGCTTAAGTAAAAATGAGTGTTATTGGTTTATGTTGGTTCTTTAGCCATTCTGACTGAATTTTGCAAAGAGTATCTGTAAATCTCTGAATGCCACCCTCAGCAAAAAATATTCAAGTGTCCACATGTCAAGAATTAAATGTCCAGTTTGGGACTTTCCTATTTTGATATCAGTTCCTTGTCTTGCTACCTGTGTTACAACTGACACTTGTGTAATACTGGAATTGAAACTGGTGAGCACATATACGTGTGTTGAAACAGCTTGACTTTTTTTTCTGTATAGTCTACATTAAAAAAAAAGCTATGAACCTACTTATGGAATGACTCTTAGACCAACCCCTTTATTAAAATTGCTCCATCCCATGTTTTTCTGATTCAATTTTGGCTGTCTTTTTGTGCAGACCCCTCAGAGTGGTTCCGTAGACAAAAAGATGAAAGTGTTCACCTCTGGAAGTGCCTCACTGACAGCAACTACTGACAAAATGTATTACATGCCAGGTCAGTTATTCAGCATTATTACTCATTTTAAAATCTCAAACCAAGGATCATTATTTTTTTGTGTTTTTTTAAACCTGTTTTTGTGAGCAAGCTAAAAAGTCGTTTACATTCCTGCATCTTGTCTTCATCACCTGCTTTTCCTTTTGCTCTGCATTATTTGGTTTGTCGATGCTGACGTGTTAAAACTGTCCATCTCACAAATATAGAAAAATATAATCATACATATAGTGTCATTTTTCCACAGAAAAATGCTAAAGCTCTTCTTGGGGTGATCATATGCATCTTTAACTCCATTTTTCAATGCAACGTCATCCCAATAGTTTTGTTCATATAGTGTATCTCCATTTTTGTGTTTTTTCAAGTTGCCTTATACATTTATACACTTTATCTCCTTCTCCTTCATTGTGCTCTGTTCATTGGTCTGAACATCTGAAACATCCTAAAAAGTGTTTTCACACGTTAATTGCATCGAACAATGGTTCAGTTTGATCTGGGTTGAGACAATTTGGTAGTCCGTACTGTGGTCTGAGGGACCTTTCCCTCCTGCAGTTTTAGTTTGGACCAAATTGAAAAGTCCGAAGTCTCATGTACAGATAAGCTTTTGTTGTTTAAGCCCATTCAGATGAGTCTTTATGTATATTTTGATGCTTTCTTTCTGAAAGGTGAAGTCATCAGGGTTTCCACCAATGTTGATAACTCTTCATCTCGCAAGCTCAAGGTGAAGTACAGTCTTCAGCAACATCAGAAGTTCTATGCAGAAGGACGCACTAATTCTGGATCAAAAACGATTTTCAAAGTGGTTGGGGATCCCATTCCAAAAGGCTCAAAGGCAACCGACAACAAAGATCTGTTTCTCCCGTTGGACCTGGCACTATCAGTTACAAACTGTTGCATTATGAAGCTGGAGTACATACTCAAGGTACCAGTGCCCAATTTTCTTTCTTTAATATAGCTTTTATGTCTGTGACTTTAAGATTTAACTAGACTATACATAAGTAGAAATTTGGGCTTGTTTCTCCAAGCAGACCTCTGTGAAGTTAATAATACTGAATATGATTTAATAATGCTGTAAAATTAATAATACAGTAAAGTTAATAATACTGTAAAGTTCATACTGAATAAGGGTTAATAATACTGTAAAGTTAATAAAACTGAATATAGGTTAATAATATTGTAAAGTTAATAATACTGAATATGAATATAGCAAAAGCCAAAATCTCATAATATTTCATTTACAATTTTTTTGGCCCTGTTTTGGGCAGAGGATCTCTAGATCTACACTTAAAAAGGATGGTTTTGATTGACAGTTTGCCACTAAAGTTTAGCAGCAGACATATTTTTCATTTGTGTAAAGGTGATGTTTCTTCACAGATTTATTTATATATTATGTCTTATTAATATACTTTATGAAGTGTTTGTGTCTTTGAGAACAGTCTTAACTAACTAAGTACACTGTTCTCATATTTTGTCTCAGGTGTATTTGGATGTCCCTTATGCTGGTGACCCAGAGATCAAGTTTCCAGTGATAATTTTCACTGCAGGTCAGCTTTGCACTCCGTGGCAGAGCCAACCAAGCTTTCAGCCCTACGGGCCAAACCCTCCCCAGACTGCGTTTGGGCCCGGTCTTTCCGGTGCAGGGTTTGGGCCCACTCCCCCCGGTTCTGGGTTTGGGCCCAGTCCCCCCGGTGCAGGGTTTGGACCCAGTCCCCCCGGTGCAGGGTTTGGACCCAGTCCCCCCGGTGCAGAGTTTGGACCCGTTCCATCACTCTACCCTTCTCTTGCATTTCCAGCCAATCCATCTGCTCCTCCTCCTTCATATACAGATGTCTATCCAAATCAAAACCCAGCAGTTCCAGGATTCCAGCCACCTCCATACTCTGCTGTATGTAATCCAGACCCTTCTGCTCCACAGAAGCACCCATAAAGTGCCACAGGTTTCTAACTAAATCTATCATAGTAAAACAGCAAAGCATGTTAGTTCAAAAAGCATGTTAGTTCAAGTCTGAATTATTTAATGAAGATCTGTGAAGTTGTTTTATTTGGGAGGTCATTAGAGCAACTATACAAAGCATAAAACATTTCGTTGCAGATCCTTTAGGGACAATATTGCTAGGCAGAGAGAGACTCCTGCCAAAAAAATATCAGTTGGAAATATCAGTGCCATTAAGGAATTTACCCAGTCCCCAAATATGTTGAGGATGATTGTACATGTTACATTGATGTCTGGATCCAGGATCCAGGAACATGTTCATCTGTATTTCCATAGCATACCGGCACAAACTAATTCATAGAAATTACTTTAAAAGCAAACAACAATTCAGATACAGTTTTGGGTACACATGAAAGTAGTTGTGATGGCTGTTAAAATTGCACGACTTGTTCTAAAGGCAGCCTAAAGGAACATTTACATTTAATAATTATTATTTGAATCCTGTAAGTTGTGAGGTAGTCCTGATTTTCAACACATTCCACGGGTCAGTCTTTGCCATTGAGATCTGAGGAATTTGAAGGTCAGGACAACATCAGGGAACAATCCTTCTGAAAACCCCCTCGCATCAGGAAATTACAAGAAAGAGTCCCCAGCAATGTTTACATAGGCTGTGTGTGTCAAATTGCCATTCACAGAGTTTTGAAGCAGTGCATTCAACAGAACATCACCTTCTCCCCACTGGCTTGTCTTCCTCTCACAGTACACCCTAGTGCCATCATTTCCCCCAGTAAGCATTGCACACATACCCAGCCATCCACAGGACTTATCAGATTAGGCAAACTTCTCCCATTACTCGATGGTCCAGTCCAGTCCACTCCTCAAACCAACTAGAAGTCTTTGTGGAAGATATTCCTGTCCACTTCGCCCACATGTAATGCACTGACTATAGAAAATGACTGTACACTTAACACTGAAAATGTGCCAGACATAACTCATAACTCATAACTCAGAACTCTAATGTCATCTCTATCAACCTCAACTCACTATGAAACACAATGTACTTAAAATATTCTTAATTCTACCTTAATTTATGCACCAAACACCTTAATTTGAATTAAGTGCCCATTAATTTGTAAACTGTTCCCTTAATTTTACCTTAAAAGTGATTTAAGATGTGAGTGTGAAACCCCTTAATCCTAAACATATGACATTTTCTTCAGGAGGCTCAGTTATTTAAAGGGCAAATTTAAAAAATAAGAGAAAATTTCTGTAGTTTTATCCCTTAATCAGCCCTAAACTGTGCACTTTTCCACTTAATTTTTATTACTTTACTGGAAATTAAGGTAAAAATTAAGGGGTTTGGTTTCGTAGTGACTGTGGGGGTGACATGTTTTGACCGTTGATGTAAATAATTTTTAGAAGTACTTGTTAGGACTCGTTTTGGTCAAAATGGACCTGTCCTGTGCCTACATATCACACCGCAAGTCACTTCAAAGACAATCCATTGTCAAATCCAACAACTCAGGATTGCGTCTCTTTGACCTTGATCTTTAGGTTTAACTTTAATCAATTCATTCACATATTATAACTTGGTGTGCTTTCTGTGGTTTATAGTTATCAGAAAGTCCATAATGTCTGCAAGATAAGTTTACTAGACAACTCAATTTTTCTTGTGTTTTATGACTTTCCATCAGGTTTCATAAACAATATTGGATGTGTCACAGTGTGAACAAAAATGTTTTAATGAGTATGTCTGTGATGGTGTATTTTACTGTGGCCTGTCCTTTCTGGAGTAAAGGGAAATGTTGGAATGGTAATAGTATTTTGCACCACTTTATATTCCTTTCACTCCATCTGTATACGTATAAATCACACAGGCCTTGGAACTTCTCAGAAAACATTGAAATGATTTCTGTTGTCAACATCTTTATTTATTTTTAGATACATATATAATCACAGACTTGAATATACAGAGCCTTATTTTATGAGTCACACTTTTTTATTAGAGGCAAAGCTGCATTTGATTGAACTTGTACTAGGTGCTATAAAAATAAAGTATGGTCTAACCACAAAATCTTCAATCTGATCCTCATTTCTTCAAGAAGACAAACTATCTCCTCTTACAAACCCTTTAGACACATAATCAATAAACACCATGATATACCCGACCAGGTGCTATCTGTGCTGCTAGCTGGTTAATTGACACTATAAGTTTCAAAGGTATTGGGACGCCTAAACCAAATAGAACTTAAAAAACAATTTATTCAAATAAATAAACTGTAATATGGAGTCCTCCATTTGCAGCTATAACAGCTTCCACTCATCTTGGAAGGCTTTCCAAAAGATTTTGGAGTTTAATTTACCAGGTCAGGCACTATGTTGGACTGATACTACCTCCATTTCAGTTCAAACAAAAGGTGTTGAATGTGGTTGAGGTCAGGGCTCTGTGTGGGCCAGTCAAAATATTCCACACGGAATTAATTCAGCCATGTTTTTATGGAACCTGCTTTGTGCACTTTGTCACAGTCATTCTGGAATAAAAAAAGGTTCTTCCCCAAATGGTGTCCACAATCTTGGAATCATGACATTGACCAAAATATCTTGGTATGAAAAGCTTTAAGATTGCTTTATCTGAAGTTAGGAATGTGGTAAAAAAAAAATAAATAATAATAAATTACAGAAATAAGGTTTCTACAGTTATTATTTTTGTATCTCTGAAGAGTAAACTTTTTCGTGACCTTTGGTGCATTAGTCTCATAAAAGTGACTCTAGCTTTCAATCCATTAGTGACTCTAGCTTTCCAAATACCTTAAAAAATATTCAGATAGAAGAAATACTATCATAGTACGATGATTTATTTTATTAGTTTTGCAATTATTCCACAGTAAAATGAGGCAATAGACAGCAGTTAATTACAGAACATTGTATCTACATCGTGTTTCTTTTACTTGGATACTTTTGTCATTGACTGACTAAATATCTAAAGCTCTAAAATCAGAACTAAACAATTACTATATATGGAACTATAAATAATTTTTGTTGACACGTCGTTATTTGAAATCTTAACAAGCGAGAAAATAGCACCACATGGGGCACCGCTTTGCTCATGCGCAGAGCTGCAGTGTTGTTAGTGGGAAAGGGGCGCCTCAGCGGGTTCTAACAGGGAGGGTGGGGCATGTATGAGGATCTAGTGCCTCTCCCTGCGTCTCAAAGTATTCAGAAAGTTTTGTTTACTTTATCGTGGTTTATATTTCAGCACCGGACACCGAGTGCAGCTTGTAACCTGGGTAGCTTTCTCGTGAGCTTTAAATGCAGATATGATGTCCTCAACGATCAAAGAGCTAACTTTACAATACGATCCAGTAAACGAAACCAACACCTTCACCAACGGAGACGTAGTTCAGGGCCGAGTCTTTCTGGAAGTGTCCAAAGAGGCAAATATCAACTCCTTCTATGTCAAATGTAAAGGGGATGCAGACGTGAGGTGGTCAGAGAGACGAAATGATCGGACCCACTGGTACCACTCCCACGAGAGATACTTCAAAGTGAAACAGATATTTATTCGGGACCCGTCCAAAGCGGGTAAGTAGTGCTGTGTATAAATAAATGACAGAAGTAAGATTTCTGCAGTGATTATTTTTGTATTACATGATTTTTTTTCGTGCCCTGTGGTGCATTAGTCTCATAAAAGTGACTGCAGCTTTTCAAAGATATCAGAGGTTCCACATTATGATTGTAGACACTATGTGGACAAAGGTTTTGGGACAGATCTATTTTTTAGGGTTTGGGCTAGGCCCATCTTAATGCGTCGGCAAACCATGCTTACACATTTGTGGACAGAGTTTAGAGAAGACCCTTTTCTATTCCAACATGACTTCCCCAGTGCACAAAGCAATCTCCATAAAGACATGGCTGGAGGAGTTTAGTGTGGAAGAACTTGATTGATCCGCACAGAGCCCGGAACTCCCTATCTCATCTCAGCTTTTGGATGAACTTTTAAGGGAGATCTTAGGGGCTTTTTATCTAATATTAGTGCCTGACCTCATACATGCTCTAAAGAATAAATGGGCACAAATTCCCACAGAAAATCCAAAATGTTGTTGTAAAGTCTTCCAAGAAGAGTGGAAGCTGTAATGGCTTCCAATGGGGGACCGACTCTATATTAAAATGTATGTATTTGAATATATATGTATTTCACTGTCAGGCGTCCTAATACTTTTGTCTTTGAGAGGTTCTATATATATATACACACACATGCTAATTTACGTTTTTATATTTCTTTGTATTACTTTTACAGAAAAACTTGAACCGAACCTCATTATAACAAGTGGAGAGACATGTAAGTTCCACATGGTTTATGGATTTATGTGTGAATTTTAATGGATTTTCAGTTTTATTAACCATTGGAAGAAGTTAAGACAAATCAGGGTGGAGAGTGTACTGCTAGTGTAGTAATGACTTATTTCCTAATTTTTTTCTGTTTTTTTTTTTCTAGACAGTAATGTGGTTAGGCCAGGAAGGCATGTTTATCCATTTAGCTTTCAGCTCCCTCATGGGTGAGTAGTGAATTTCAGACATCCTTTTATTGTAATTTCAACAGTGTCTTGCATTTTTGAGAAGGGTTTTGGTTTAGTAATCTACCGCTCTTAATTACACTGTTGTAATAAGGTTTCAAGCAATGTGGTAAGAGAGTGATAAGTAGTATCAGTTACATAATATGGTGTGATACTGTTATGCTACTCATTTGATGTATTGTTTTAGGGTTAAGTTTTAAATGATTGATCAAAGCAGTCACAAGGCCACAACATGGTCCCGGACTGAAACTGAAGTAAGGATCAGTGTGCATTCACATTTTTCCATTTGATTAAGTGTTTCCCTGAACCACCAACCTGATCTCTAATGAGCAAACTCATAACAAGATAAAGTGTTTTCTTTATCACATTAGTAGATTTAAGATAACTTTGTTATGAGAAAGCAAGAGCAGCATTTTCCTGGGTGAAGGGCTACAGTAGTGTCTGGCTACCTTATAAGTAATCTTCTTATCATGCCAGCGCTGTAGATGTGACCATTGTTCGGTTAAACGTTTTGGTTATTTATTTAATTTTTATTCTATTGGCTGTTTAATTAGACAATGAGACATGTTAAAGGTATCCATATATGTTGCATAATGAGACAGGTGTCTGCCATTGTAAAATGTAATTTTTATTGGGAATGACGTGTAGCATTAAGTAATATTTTCAGTATCCTTTATCAAGATGCCGAATATATATCTCCTATTGGAAAAACATCTATCTCTGAAAAGTTGAATGCAAAACACTTATTCCTCTTTTCATTTTTAATTGCAGGAATATGCCACCATCTTTTAAAGGATATTACGGCTCGGTTAAGTACACTCTGGAAGTCAGAATGGATCGTTCGTGGAAGTTGGACAAAACATCAGTAACAGAAATCAACTTTGTGCCAAAGATAGCTGCGAGTCCTCAGTTAATGGTATGTACACCCGGGGTGGGGATTACAGCCATTTTTTGTAACAGCTCTTTTCTTCACACTACAGCATCGCTCATAGTTCAGGACTGTTAGTTAAATGGACAAAAATGTGGGAGAAGTTTGGAATCTTACACAGTGGATCTCTAAATGCCTGTCCCCTTTAGCTCAGCAAGAAACCCTTGTTATCACCATTAAACCGTTTGGTTGTCCGCATGTCAAAGAGTAAATGTCCAGTTTAGCAGAAATGCAAAGTATTGCTATGGCATTCAAATAAGCAGATTCCTGTTTGCTACATTTCCTAATTTGTTTAGGTCGAACAGGACATGATTGTTTGATGGCTCATTTCAGCAGAGCAGGATTCGGGCAAAATAAAGGACTAAAGCAGGACTCATTGCAAATCATTGCAATCTCACTTTGTTTTCCAATTAGAATCAGAATCAGAAAACGTTCTGGAGTAATTTGCTTATGACTGCAAAGACAAGAACAATATATACAGTCTAAATAATTCTAAAGAGAAACATCTATATGAAAATAAACTAAGCTGTATACAGAAATCCTGGGTATAAATAACATAGACAACACAGTTAAGTTAAATCTGTTAAATAAGTAGAGATCAATAGTATATATTTATTAATTATATTTATATTGTGCATTTAAACCATATAGAGCAAGATTATAAACCAGATTTGCTACATTTAAATCAACATTTATGTAGCAATGATGTAACTTCATTAACATAACTTGATTTTTGGATAGTTATCAGGGTAAGAGCTACAATGCTACACAGCATACAGCAACTGAAAAGGAAAGCTAATGCACCAGAGTTATATTCTAAACCCGAAGTCTACACCAGACAAATCCCTTCTTTGTGAAGCTCTTGCATTTTGTGCAATGTTTGCTTTGAAAATTTGCTTAGCTAATGAGCTGGGTCCGTCTAGTATAGGGGCTGGGACTCTTCTTTTAAAAAATCCACTCATTTCCATGTAACCGTCAAACTTGTTTTGCCACTTCTCTAATGTCAGTGTTGCAATTTGTTGCACTGTGAAAACAAATGAGAACATTTAGAATGGTTGAAACAGCTGCCATGTTTTAATTCAATTTTTATATTGAAGTCTTAAAACTTCTATTTATTTGAATTGCTCAGATTTTGCTTATATTTATGTTGTCTGTTTATGCCTACAGGCCCCTCAGAATGGTACCATAGACAAAAAGATGAAACTTTTCACCTCTGGAAGTGCTTCAATATCAGCAACAATTGACAAAATGGGTTATGTGCGAGGTCAGTTCACAAGTGTTCAGTTTAAGTGTCCTATACAGCTGTTTAATCTGGGTTTTTTACTGATTTTTGTTTTGTTCTGTTTTGAAAGGTGATGCCATCAGGGTTTCCACCAATGTTGGTAACTCTTCCTCTCGGGACCTCAAGCTGAAGTACAGTCTTGAGCAAAAGCAGGTCTTTTACGCACAAGGACGCTCCAAGCATTCATCAAAAACCATTTTCAAAGTGGTTGGGGATCCCATTCAAAAAGGATCAAAGGTTACATTCAACACGGACCTGGTTATCCCAGCCAATGTGGAACTGACTGTCGGAAACTGTGGTATTATAAAACAGGAGTACATACTCACGGTACCAGTGACCTATTTTCTTTCTTTAATATAGCTGTGTGTGTTTGTACTATCTGTAAAGCAACTGTTTAACACCAGTTGTATAATATATTTGTGCAAGAGTGTTGGTTCTCTACAGTTTTGGGTGTAGATTAGTGATTTATATAATTTAATAAGTTCCTGTATCTTAGAAAACCTAATGTAAAATCAGGTTTATTCAAAGAAATGCCACGTTCATTCTTCTGTGTTTAAAAAGTTAGGAAAGCACTAACATGTTTCCACACTTCACCAATTGATGAATTACACTGATATTTTGTCTCAGGTGTATTTGGATGTCCCTTATGCTGGTGACCCAGAGATCAAGTTTCCAGTGATCATTTTCACTGCAGGCCAGCTTTGTACTCCCTGGCAGAGCCAACCAAGCTTTCAGCCCTACGGGCCAAACCCTCCCCAGACTGCGTTTGGGCCCAGTCCCCCCGGTGCTGCGTTTGGGCCCAGTCCCCCCGGTGCTGCGTATGGACCCAGTCCCCCCGGTGCTGCGTATGGACCCAGTCCCCCTGGTGCTGCGTATGGACCCAGTCCCCCCGGTGCTGCATTTGGACCCAGTCCCCCCGGTGCTGCATTTGGACCCAGTCCCCCCGGTGCTGCATTTGGACCCAGTCCCCCTGGTGCAGCTCCACCACTGTACCCTTCACTTGTGTATCCACAGCCAGCCAATCCATCAGCCCCTCCTCCTTCATATTCAGATGTCTATCCAAATCAAAACCCTACAGTTCCACCCTTAAATCCCCCTCCATACTCTGCTACGATTCCTTCTGCTCCACCAGGTGCTCCAAATGTTTACCCAAACCAACCTGCACCAGCCTATGGTCAAGCAGGAGGTGCCCCAGGATCCTGGCCAAATTCGGCCAACCCAGCCACCCATCCAGAGCCTTATCCAACTAAAGCACCTGAAAAACCTAAATAATCTCATAATTAAATGTGCCTTTGAGTTTTCCCTGTGATTAACCAGTCATTAAGCAGTGACGAGCAAGCAGGTGTCCTTCATTACATTCATGGTAAGTGATAGTAGTTTAAAGAGAAATCCTCAAGCAGCCTGTAAGTTCAAGTCACTCTAGTTTTTTGAGTGTCTGTAGAAGTTGAAAGGGCAGCTATGTGGTGACTTCAGTTATCACATACTATTACTGCAGTTGCCACACAGGCATAAATTCACTTACAGTGTTGTACAGTTCCACTACAGTGCCTTTATATATATTTATATATGTTATATATATTTCTTATATATACATATATACAAATATAAACACAGATATATAAATATGTATTTTTAAATAAACCATATATATATTAATGGGAGTTATGTTATAAGAGCTCGAGCCATACTTTTACATTTATGATTTGAATTTTCTTGTCCTTCTAAATATGTTTTGTATTCTCATGTTAAACTTACAAATCTTTGACATTTTGCTTGAATGTCAGAATTGTCTTCGTGTGAAAATTAAGTCGCAGGTTTCTTGGGGAGGAAACAGATATTAAAAATGGTCTCAATACCTGGTCAGGATTAAAAGAACTGTGATATGAGGGTGCCAACCACTGGATATGTATTAAAAAGGCATATTCGCGTGAGAGATAAACTAACGTAGGATCACAGAGGTAATTGGAATATGTCTGATGTACTAAAGATACATCCGTTTCTTATTGTGTGCCATATATTATTTCATTTGGGTGGGGTCTGTGACTCATATAGTCTCTGATCAGTGTTAATTAACTGTCGAAAAATTACAAATAAAAAATTATAACCTTCCCTACACTGTAGTGTGACAAGACAACAAAGTATTGTATAATGGCACTTACATGGTAGTATAGACTACATGTATTAAAAAAATAGTGATCAGTGATGTTATTATTCACAAAAATGTCAAATGCCTGTATAAAATTTGATTTAACTTAACAGAAAGGTAGAAAACATCTCTGAACACATGTAGTGATCTCAGATTTTTAATACAAATAATCAGCAATTATCAGCAAGTATAAATAATGTACAAAAATATTAAAAATGCTTTACAAATCAGCAAAGCTAAATAAAATTATGTCATTTTCCCATAAAATAAAATAAGGATACAATAAAAAATATTGGTCAAAAACAGACGATTTGAACTGATCATGAAATAAATGGATCAGTAGACCACAAAAAAATAGCTGGGAAAGCTTTGCTTTGGTTCTAGGATTGAATTACAATGCAAACAAAAGACATGCATCAGCTGTATACCAACCCCCAGAGTACACACTACCAAAGTCAGACTGGAACATATGGGAATAACTCACTAAAATGTTTTTAACAATATCTGCTGATTCCTTCAAGTGCAGGTTTATCATTCATTTATTTATTTTCAGATTTATTTTAATACTTATTAATTTTAGTTATTCATAAACTCTACCAAAGTAAAATGTAATATAAATCAAAGTTTGATGTGTTGCACTATATGGACTAAAGTATTGGGACACACATGTTTTTCATGTTCAGTGTGGAAGAAATTGACTGGCCCATGTAGAACCCTGACCTCAACCCCATCAAACACCTTTAAGCTGAACTGGAATGAAGATTGTGTGTCACACCTGACATCATGGATGCTCTACAGAATGAATGGGGCACAGAAAATTCAAAATCCTGTAGAAAGCCTTCCAAGGTATGGCTTCCCAATACTTTTACCATACAGTGCAAGTAGCGTGAGCCCTGCTGCTGAACCAAAAAACTGAATATGTTTATGCAACCGACAGACAAGTGTTTGTTATCTCACTGTTTGCTAGTGGATCATGTAATTTGAGAATCCTGTTCTAAAATAATGGAGGTCATTTTTGTTCAGCTATGCAATGCATTTGTATGCAGTAAGGACGCTGGATTGTTTAGTCTGAGGAAAATACTTGGTTCCCATTGGCTAGAGGTCCACCCAGCTAAGACATCCTTGTTTGCTTACTTTCCATGCTGTGTTTGAATTTTAAATGTGACTTTTAAACTCACAATACACTCCAGCCTGCTACCTCCTTATATTGTACAAGTTTACATTGTTGTGTTTGACAGGCCTGATCTTTTAATTGTGATTGAGAAGCTTTCTCACTGCCATGTGACATTTTTGTTCAGTGTCATGTGTTGCTGAATGAAAGTAAAAAGTGTTTTGGGTTTAGAGGTATAAACTGATGTTGAGTATAATACTCAACATCAGTAAAAAGATTTAAAGCAACTTTATAGCATGGGAAATAATATATTTTAGTAACTATAGTAACTATAATTGTAAGTCATACATAAAAATGATTTATATAATTCTTCATAAAAAATATCCTTTTTTTTACATTGTAATGCAATACATAAGTGTCTTTTGATACAATTCTCACATTAGTAACACTCTCATTTCTCAAAACAGTTAAAGAATTTCTCATGACAGACTAACCTGCAAAAAAACATTAAACAATCAAAAAACTTTAATGTCTCAAAACAAGCACATTTTGTCTTGAATCTTTTGCGAAACTTTATCAATAGAAGAATTCACACACCACTGGAAATCCGCTGCGGGTTTTCCTCCAACTCACTGCATGCAAGTGAAGTGAATCTTCAGTAGGGTTGGGTATCATTAAGGTTTAACGGTATTACTACTTTTATCGATACCACTTATCGATTCGGTACTTTAACTGTATTCTTATCAGTACTTTTTGTTGATATTTTAACTTAAACTAAAACAAATTGAGAACAGAATAATAACACTTAAACTCTAAACGTAATCCTAATCTAAAAAAAGATGGACTCATTTCAAATTTGGTGTAACAACACTTTGTATCGTTTGGCTCTTTCTGACATTGTCACTCCATAAGTGCGAGCTCTCTGCTGTTGTGTGCGCGCGGGTTTTCTCGTGTTGTGTGCGTGCGTGTGCGTGAGTTCTCTTGCGTTTTGTGTGTGTGTATGCACGTGAGTTCTCTTGTTTTGTGTGTGTGTGCAGGCGAGTTGTCTCGTGTTTTGTGTGTGTGTATGCACGCGAGTTCTCTCGTTTTGTGTGTGTGTGCAGGCGAGTTGTCTCGTGTTTTGTGTGTGCGCGCGAGTTCTTTCATGTTGTGTGTGTGCGAGTTATCTCGTGTTGTGTGTGTGTGTGAGTTATCTCGTGGTGTGTGTGTGTGTGTGTGTGTGTGCGCGAGAGTGAAAGATCTTCACACGTGATGTGCGTCTCCGTCTGCTGAGTCTCTCTCCTTTTGTTGTAGTCTCCTGTTTACATTCCATTCTACGCGCAAATGGTACCACGCCTATTATGAAGGAACGTGTGTCAGCGTCAGCTAATAACGTCCACAAGCGAGGGCGGAGAGAGAGAGAGAGAAAAACAAATGACTAGCCGACTTGTCTCAGCTGCCAACTTTGCCAATTTCATAAATATATATGAAATCTCTTACAGGGCTTCCTGTCTCATTATGTCTACATTACATCTGTTGTCTTTTCTGAGACACAGGGTAAAAATCTTTTTGCCCTGACAAACATCTATTGTTTCCAATACGGAAAACTGATTATAGTGCTAGAGATCAGACACCTTCCACCTCCAAGCAGAGAGCAATTCCTCGAGTTGGTTTGTAATGGTGTATAAAGTGGCAAGATCACCATCATTTGCTGGTGGGTTTCAAATCATTCCCTCAAATGATCACATGACATGGCCCATGACTGCGGGTGTTGTAGAGAATGGAAGGAGCTGCCCTGTGCTGCAGGTATTACCCCATGTTTACCAGTAGCAGCACACATTGTGATGATGCTTTCACGCTAACATTCATACCAAGTCATCTTATTTAATTCCCGTCAAATCTCATCCACATACTCACAATTGAGTTGTTTCCCACTGGCTCTATCTATGTATCCTTATCTGTACATAATTGTGTCTAAGCTTTTAGTTTTTTCTGTCAAAAGGAAGCCCATACAGTAGTTATGTAGAAATGTGTCTTTTTCAGAACCTGGTCTACAGCAGAGAGACTCAGAGGACATACTTTGTACATCGTGATTGTTCTTCACAGCCGCTCTCTGAATCTCTTTTAGTTTAGTGGTATTATTTTCTCTCACCTTGTTATCTGCTGTGTGAAATGCGGCTCTCACAGGACTGCCTCGGTTGTACTACTCTAACAATATAAAAGTGACACATGAATTGTTACAGAGATCACATATTCTAATATTTACAGTAAACTGTAGAATTGTGATGCTGCAAACAATATGCTGAGAAACAACAACTGTGGTGTCAGATACCTGTTCTCTTTTCTAACTGTCCGTATTACAGATGCCACTGTAAACCTACTGACTGGTGCCCCTATTTCTTTAGACATCCTTTTGTACCAGTGCACTGCTCTCCCTCTACCACGCCTCCTGTTTGCCCTCTACAAGCTCCTCCTCCTCGTCATACCATACATGCAAACACCATGTCCTCTAACAAAGGCTGGTGTACCAGCATGACACTTTCTTACGGCTCCAATTTCAAACCCATGCACACACCTGGGCTCTATATATTGTCGCTGTCTTGCGGAAATCTTGTTACTCAAGTTTTGGTCTTTGTTGTTGTTTTTTTCTTTTCTTTCATAAATCGAAACTATTGGTCCATCTCCATATGGGTCTGTAAAATGTAGAAATTATTAACCAATGAAAAGTGTTGAAAATAGTTTAACCATTTTTGATGACACAGTATTAATTTATTTGGGATATACATCGTTTTTGGAGTTTCCTGAAAAATAGCCATTTTGGACATATAAGGTTTTGGCCCGAAAGCGATGATATGCTTATGTGTAATTATTTCAGTCAAATTCAAAGCTTTATGGTCTCAGCTATAAACATGTAAATAAGGCAGGGTGGCTACAGACTTTACAGTGTACAAAAAGACATGCAGAATACAAATCAGTAAATACAAATAAATCCTAACCTAGAAGCACAAATTAAGTATAAAGGGTTAGTTTGGGAATGGTGTGCGTGCACCAGGCGGTAGACCCTGCCCAGGAAGAGTCCCTGCCTTGTGCCCACTCACCCTGGGATACGCTGTGGGTACCTGCGAGTCTGTGACCCCAGTGAGGATTAAGTGGTCTCAGAAAGTGTATTTAGTATAAAGGACATTTATTCACAGCAGTCAAGTGAAGAATAAACAGAGAACTGGAATGTAACTGTGTGCTGTGTATGTGCACAGCAGCAGATCAGTAGACCATCACAGTTAATCTGTGAAAACACTCAAGAGCAAGTGTAACATTGATGTGTTTTGTGCATGTAGCTGCATGGGCATCATAAAAAAGTGGTTTGTAAAGTACAAAGGTTGGAAAGGTGAGCCGGTTCTCATCTCAGGTGTGTGTGTGTGTGTGTGTGTGTGTGTGTTGGGGGAGTCTGCTGTGTGTAGAAGAGTCTGATAGCTTGTGGGTAAAAGCTCTCACAGTCTGGACGCTCGGGCTTTAATGTTGTGCACCTGTGATACAGGACTGAGGAAATTTCTCTGTTTCAATGGATCCTCATCTGGAAATACAAGTTTATGTGGTTTTCAGCTGGAGAGCAGCTTACTGCCAACACTGACTGTATGTGACTGGCCTTGCTTTTTCACACATACAGGACTGTACAAAATCTTGGGTACCTGCAGAAAAAAAACAATATAAAAACTGCTTAGATGAGCAAAGATCGATTTGATTAACATAATAAAACATAATAAATGAATACTAATAAATACACTAAATAAAACTTTAAAAATTCCAGGGTTTGACAGTCAGTCCTGCTCACAAATCCAAACCCTGAGGAGAAATCTGGAACCGAACCTGTGTTCTACACACCAGCTCATAAAATACTACTTTTTACAAGACAGCCTTGTTGCATTTATTCTAATGTTAACGTTGCTTGCGGGTAAATTTGCTTAAAGTTACATAGTTGCCTAAGCTTTTGAAATTAACTAACCTTAAAAAGAGGGATCTGTCATTCTGATGAACAGAAGTACAAACTGTTTTCATGAAGTCAGATGAGTAAACGAAATACACACTAGTTACAAAAGGATTGGGATATCTGACTATTACACCTACACTGACTTCTTTCCATATAAACACATTGAGAAATGTGTGTAATTAGCTGCCTTATCAACTGTGTTAAGGGTGTCAGTAGAATTGCATCACAGTGCCAGAGACAACAGGTAAAGTGGAAATTAAATATTTTCAAAAACGTGTTTTCGTGTGGTGTCACTAGAGAGCGGTAGCAGTCCGCGTTACGTTAGACGCAAGCTTGAACACAAAAGTCAATCAATGGGAAACTTTCTATTAACAGTTAACTGTAAACACTGATGTTTTAGTGTTATTATCTATAAGCTATTCAGAACATTCGATTTTTCTACATATTATTTTATTTCTTCCAACATTTTTTTTTCGTTTTAATCTATATTTAATCTACTCCTTGAGTAGCCTTCTGTGTATGATTGTATGCTATAAAAATAAACTTTTTACATTAGCAGCTTGTATAGATGTAGACTATGGAACTCCAAAGTGTTCAAAAGTATTATGAAATATGTTAGAATTTTATTGTGAAATACAACTCATTATTGTGA
>JBBKCR010083753.1:13824-24783 GCA_037577295.1 Ladigesia roloffi | reverse complement strand
TTGATGTGCTTTCCCTTTTTTTCAATTCGTATGTTAACTTGTTGATAGAAAACTTTTTAAATGCTTGGTTTATAAAAAATTTTTATTTCAACAAGTTAACATACGACTTGAAAAGAAGGGAAAGTACATCAAACAATATCATAGCTGAAACATTGGACTAAGTCTTTCTACCTCTTGTCATGAAAGGCCTGTGTAGTTGTTAGTACACGGTTATGTCACCTGCCACATAGGATTCATGCATCCTTATGGACTCAGCCCTAGAAGAGATACCAAAAAAATGTTTTGGCATATTTCCACTCAGAACAGGTGAACACATGAGCACGTGTAAAAGTTTGTGCACCCCATTTCAAACGTATTTGGAAGGCCAGATTTGCCAATAATGAGCTGACTATAAGGAGAAGAAAACAGAGACCGGCCTTCAGTCACTCTATCCTGTTGTGCTAGCTGAAGGGTCAATAAGTGCAACACGTATCTAAGCCCTGCCCATCACACTGTGCAAAAGAAAAGCAATTGTGAGAGGTGTCTCAAGAGGAGGCAGTCCAGGTGGCTGACACAAGTCAAGCAGAAAGGTCGAGCACTATAAATAATGCAGTGGCAGAGGACATGCCACAAATGTACATAAATGTTTTTAACCTCCACCCACAGATTCATTTATCTTGCCAAATTATGTCATCATAATGTGCCCTTTAATTCTTACCGTTTCCATGGAACTACAGCAGCAAATTAATTAAGTTAGAAGAGGAGCTAGAATAAGTGTGGACTTGAATAAGACAAATTTGAAACACAGGCTTTAGAAAGGAAGATAACCCGGCCGTGTTTCCAGAATGGGTAGCAAGGCAAAATGAGGACACTGAAACCTATAACCAAGTGTTGGCCTATAACTGTACCTACGGCTCAGGTTTGCACCTGCAACACCGGTTTGCTGATTTGCAGTACTGTGAAAAGGTTTTAGGCACCTATGCAAAATGTTTACAGTTTTTTTTTCTCAGCTTGTGATAATGAATATATGTTTTCGCTGACAGAGTTAAAATCAGAATAAATGCAAACAAGTATGAACATTTGTTTCGTTTTCTGAACTGGTCTTTGATGGAAATATTGGACTTCCACAAGAACACACTGATTGACAGATCACTAATTACCATACAATTGCCATTATTTAATATTATTTGTATTTAGTGTATTTTTTTATTTTATTTAGTGTGTTTGGTAACATTACTGTTAAAAAACACTCACTGCTCATCTCAACAGTTTATAAATATTATTTTTGTCTTAGGTTTTGTTCAGGGCGGCAAATATGCCTCACTGAATGGTGTCACATTGCCTATTTGTGAAGGTAAATTAACAATTTCATGATCGTGGGCGCATCAACAATCACTTTCTCATACTGGCATGCTTGTAAACAGTCTCATTCTCATGTGATTCCCTCCTGCCCTGCAAAAACACAAGCTCTCACTGTTTGAGATTTGGGTTTGGGTCATGTGTCAGTTCTGAAACTTGCACTCCTGAGCACGCAGTTCAAGTCCTGAGCGGGTGCCTGGTGTGAAATTTGCTGAAATGAGATGAGCCGGTTTGGCACACTTGCGTGTTACATGTGAGGCGAACTTGCAGGGCTTATTAATTCTCTGCTGATTCTTCCTGAATGCCACAAAAAAACTTCCTCCCCGCTGCCTTCAGTCTCAATAACTGCTGCCCCTTTTGCTATTTAGACTCCTCCATAAAGTCACCCATCAAACTTTATAGCTCCTCCTCCTGTCACCCATCAAATGTTATAGCTCCTCCCTCTGTCACACAACCACACAATAATCTGTAAAACTTGCTGCTACTCAAATGTGCAAGAGAGGTAAATCATTATCATGTTTTGCAATATTTTATTGTTATGTGCAATAGTATTATCATAATGTCATAACTCTGCTTAGGTCACTGCTTATGTCCAATAGACTTATCATGTGCAATATCACAACTGATATAATTTATATCACTACTTATGTCACTAGTACATGTAATAATGACACAATATAGAGAATAACTCCAAACCACTATGTGTTTTAAAAAGTAAACTACTTCAGCAGCAGTTGTGGCCTGTCCTCCACCTCGTTTACCTAACAAACTAGTAGCCCTCCAGAACAGGGTGACAGAGAACAGAGTTCTGAAGAGCAGTGTTTCTCAAGTTACTTGGTACTTGAAGCCCCCTGGCCTGTACAGTTTAGTGGTGCTCCCTACTTTAAAACAGCCTCTACAACCCATTAAGGGGTTATTCATTAGATAATTAGTTGAATAAGTAATGGGATGACTAGGCCTTCCCCAGTCTGTGTCAACAAATTTGGAACTGAAACATCAAAAAGGTATTGGTATGCTGAAGCATAAAGAATTATATTAGAAGACCTGACCCAAATTCTGAAAAACAAGTGCGTTCTAATACTAATAATTTGTCCATCTAGTGTAGTTTGCTGGTAGAAAGTGTAACAGCAGGCCTTGGAAACACTAGCGTCTTTTAAAAATACGAGGCGTGGTTTGGCTGGTCAAAAACGGGCGGGGACTCTGAGCACGCTTTGACGTCACCGTGTCTTTATGCAGCTAAGCCCCGCCCCTTCGGGAGCGGAGGACGGAAAAATACGCGACATAAAGGAGAGAAAAACCGCAGAAAATCCAACCGGACATTGGAAAATCCCTTTAAACACTCACGAATCACATTATTTGAGTCTTTAATTTCGAAAGAAGGTCGCTTTTCTCGACACAACCGTTCAAACGGGCTACTGGAACAGCTGTGTTTACATTCAAATGAGCAAAAAAATACTGGAAACGGATGAAAAAATATATACAAGAGTAAAACACGAACGGAGATGTTTTAACAAATGGTTATGCAGCTGAGAGAGAAAAGGGTCAAAGCAATGACAGCTGGGATCAGCCGTATTACCACTGACCTGAAACCCATCACACACATCCAGAGCCATAATACACACAAACACATACACACAGAGACAAAAATACACTCACAGGGATTTATACTCAGCACAGTCGGCCCACCCTCCATAAAGAAATGCCCATTTCTCTTATTTTTGCCAATGTACCATGATGTGGTGTACACCCCCCCACACACTCTGCCCTAAACGCTATTATTGTCAGAGCCCCTATAATAAATAAGGCTTATAATGCTGACCTATAAAAAGGCAATAAAACAGAACCATATAGGGTCATATTCAACATTTGTACACACAAAATGACTATCATAAACACACACACAGGTACACGACATCAAACACACAAAGAAACACGACCTTACCTGCCTTTGCACGCAATATATATGTATAATTATTCAAGTTGTAAACGTGAGGACGATCCTAAAGCACAGCTTTAGGTAGCCTGTCTGTGAGGTAGCACCAGCAGTTAAAAATAAAGCGAGAAAATTTTTCAAAAACAACAAAAACAGCAGGCTTTCTTCTTAGAAGAAGTGCTCGTTAGATAATGCAATCTGCAGAGTGGATCCCTCGGTAATGGTGGTGTTTTTTGCTGTCTTTTCCTTTTTCCCTGCAGATTTTTTTGTGGTGTTATTGCTTCTCCCAGCTGATCCTCAGATCAGAATATAGAAACGCACAAAACAGCTGATTGTGAGATCACAGCCCTCCTGGCCCCGCCTCAAGTCCCGCCCAGCGGTCTCCTTCCAGCCAATCAGAGCGTTACACAAGGTCCCAGTCATTCCTTTGGGGCAGGGAGGTGGGGAGAGGTGGGGGGAAAGGGGGTGAGGGAGGGTGAATGAAGGAGGGGGGCTGTTTAATCAAGCAAGGTGCTTATTAAAACGTCCGATTACAATCTTGATTGGGGGTGGGGGGTATCAGGTAGAGTGGGACAGTGTGTTACCATGGTGGAGGCGTCCCTGTATTTGTGCTGAGTGAGGGAGTGTTACCAGGGTGCTGAATATCAATAAAAATCCATAGATGTGACATGAATCTCAATAAATGTTGCTTGTTTGTGGGCTGAACATGAATACATGAGAAATATTATATTTATTTATATATTTGTTGTTTTATTTAAAGTGAAACGTGACAAATGTCATCATAGAAATGACACAGATGTTGCATACGTGTTGGTTAATGTGGTGATTAGCAATACATTCTGCATTGTTTTAGCATACAAGAATGATTTTTGTTGATTTAAAAAAAAAGACAGGTTTTGAGCACAGTTACATCTACATTCGCTTTACAGTGTAAAGTTTGTGTTTCTTTGGACTTTTAGTGCCAAAAGTATAGCTGAAGATAAGAGATAAGGTCGACTTCCAAGGGTCAACCTTGGCGTGTGTGTGTGCGGAGTTATATCATTCCGTTTCCAGTGTCAGTAACATGATCCGTGTGGCAGACTCCAGCGTGTGCTGTGTCTTTAAGAAGTGTTTGTAAATATTGTCTGGTTCCACCCCCTCCTCTTCCCTTTCACCAGTTCTATTCGAAGTGGGCAGGGCCTCGGTCACCAAAGTACATGAACCAGCCAATCACAGAGGAATGGCCGGTATGCAGCATTTTGTCAGCCAATGGCAATTGTGTGTTTTAAAACAGCCCTTGACACTTGACTGTAGAGGTTTTAAAGGGCTCAGAATTCTAGTGCTGGACTGCCCACAAACCCACCAAGTTGGCTGTAAATGGAAAATGTCAGTGTATATTTTTATTTTATCTCTTGAATGTGCAACCTCTGCCAGATTGTTTCAGGGCAAATGACTCAACAGCAGTATTTTGAGAGTCTGAACTGGAGCTCTGGATGTGAGCTTCATGTTTGGGCCAGAAACAGGTTCTTTGGTTCTTGGTGGTTTTGACTGTTTTTAAATTATGTTTACCCATCAGTCATGATATTTTGTGTTTTCCCGATGGGTTGTTGTCAGTATATATAATGTATGGTGTAAGATGTGGCATATGATGAACTCTTGACCCCTAAGGGATTTTTAATGTGATCTAAGGATATTATCTTGGGAATAAGTGGCATATAAGCCAGTTCCAGTTAGGAGGCAAGTCTTAATCCTGGTAGATCTAATGTTAATTGTTCAGTAGGACAGGGTTGAAAGGTCAAGTTTTCAGCTTTTCTTTCTTCAAGACTTATTTCTAAGTGTATCATGGTGCAACAAGGGCATATCAGCATATCATCAATACCTATTACACTGTGACTCAGTGTGTTCACTTGTTTCATCAGCCTGCAGAGTCAAACTTACATGTATTTGCCACACACAAACACAAAAACACACACACATATTCTACTGAGCCATATTTTGCTTCCAAATATCCAAACTTTCTTTCTGAAGTGGTTTAGAGGAACAGTTTTTCAGGCTCCTGAAGCCCTTTCAAAGACTCTCATTTCATTCCAGTATAATTTTTGTTTGTTAAGACACCGTGACCTACATATGAATCACTTAAGGCCTAATCCAGTGAAGAAACTGGTGCAGTTGATTTCAGATGATCAGGTGGTGATCAGTATACTGGTGGTGCGGAACACTGAGTGGTTGGAACACCACTTTCATTTAATGTGTTCAAGATAGGTCAGTTTGACAGCCATGTTCCTCTGAGGTGCTCAGTAAGCTGTAACAGACTCACTTATGTGGTTTCTGATACTGTAAGGCCCCTTGCACCATGGGAGATTCGATCACAAGCGGAAAGCTCTAAGTACACAAGTTCATTCCTGGCATTATAGCAAACACTTGT
Organism: Ladigesia roloffi; assembly: GCA_037577295.1. Lineage (NCBI taxonomy): Eukaryota > Metazoa > Chordata > Actinopteri > Characiformes > Alestidae > Ladigesia > Ladigesia roloffi. The sequence goes on along the minus strand of JBBKCR010083753.1, from coordinate 19,108 downwards.
GATCGTATCATGCTTCAGTGACTCTGTATTCAAATAATGAAGTGTATTTGCCTTTGCAAATATAGGATTTTAACCAATATAATATTTTAATATGATGCAGAAAGAGACAGTACTTCCACTCACAAAAAGTAGTCTTCATTTAGTCTTGATGTGTTTTTACACTTACACCTGCACTGTGCACTTCTGATCAGACCTCCCAAAACACCTTTTAGTGCCAGGACATTCAAGTATCAGAAACCACATAAAAGGGTCTATTACAGATTACTGAGCACATCAGAGGAACACACAATTGCACCATGCTAATTGCTGGGGAATAGGCTTCCATTACTTTAAATTACATCAGACTCACACAGTACTGTGTATGATGTCTTGAGGCCCTTATTTCTTTAGCACCAGCAGTATACCATTCACCACCTGATCATCTGTAATCATCTGCATCTGTTTCTTCACTTGTTCAGGTCTTAAGTTAGATCTGTTTTTTTTCTGCCCGATTGAAAAAATCCTCTGAAACTGGTCATGTTCAGGGACTGGACTAAATATTTTAAATGTCCTTCAGGATACCTGGCGAGACTACATAAAAATACAAGAAACTAGAACAATTTACTGAGCATGTCTGAGTAGCACCAGGCTAATTTTGGGGAGATTCCATTACTGTAAATTACATTAGGCTTATATAGTGCTGTGTAAGAGTCTTGAGCCACACCACCTTCTGCTTTGAATCACTTTGTTGGTGCATAAATACTGTTTTATGCTTCTCAAACTGTTTTATCTTTGGCATACTGAGTAGATGTGTTAGGTAGATGTTCTAGGTGTGTTCACACCTGTACCTAGAAATGTCTTCTTGTGATAAACTTCCCCAAGACATTAATGCGTGTAACTGAGAACACTTTGAGGACACACTGAGATCCGATCTCTCAGACCACATTCGGCGGTGACCTGGGCCACATATGACAATGTGATAGTAATAGAAGCCTATACCCCACTTTACAGTGCAACTGAAGTGGACCTGTTTATGTGGTTACTGAAACTTTCTGACACACTGTTATATTCATGGACCAAAAGTGTGGACACAATTCAGGCAATCAGGTTGGTCAGCACAAATGTTTTGGCTAGCTGAATTTGATCATAGCTGAATTTTTGGTCTGTGTTTTTAGAGAACAGTGAGACGTGCAATGTCAAAAACCACCAAGTCTAATAGGGAATACTTCAGGCTACCCCTTTTATGCACAGCTACATTAACCCCGTAGCTCCAGACAGCTCCAGACTATGTTTCAGATGAAAGTAAAACTACATTAAAAATACTGTGAATTATTTGATTTCTCTGAGGAGGGACTGTGCAGACTGATGATACAGGCCCACATATTGTGTTATGTGTGAATGTGGTACTCCTTGTTGGCCCATGATAGACTCAGTAAGAATCCTCTGTGAAAAGCCTTCCTCCTAGGGTGTGCATTGTTGTCAATACAAATTCATGCCTGAACACACCTAGGCGGGAGATCACACCTTCCACCCCTACCAGTGGCTTGTCTTGTTGGAAACAGGATGTCATGGGACAGAAAAATAGCACCAAAACAACCTGGCAGAGACCTAACATGAACCAACATGATTATGTCTTAGTCCACCTAAACACTGATGTTATAACACATACAAAGATTAAAATCAATATAACTACTATAAAACTGTTTTACTGTATTAATCCTTCTTTTCAGCCGTCTATTTACTAATGAATTAATTTCATTTGATTTGGATTTGTTGTCATACCATGTTTTACAGGCAAACATAGAAGAAGAATATATATAATCATTTTTTTCAAATGCTGAACTAAGTTCACAGCTCAAAATACGAACTCCTTTAGGTTAAAATTATTTTGTTTGGAGGATTTCTATCTGCCTTTCTATCTGTCAATCACAGACATAAGTTACATTAAAAACCAATTTTGTGGTTGAGGATAGCTCTTACAACTTAAGCAATTCATCATGTTATGGTGAAAGTGGAAAAAATGAGGTGCAGGTATACTGTATATGGATTTTGTATTCAGAAAACATTAACAGAAAGACATGTCTTTTAAAGTGCTCAGAAAATAATATAACTAAAATTAAACTAACAGTCTTTTTTAAAACCCTATCAAACTAGTGAAAATGTATAGCTCTAAAACTCAAACATACAATATTTAGCTGTACTAAACATAAATATCTTTCTTTCAAAAGCTTGTTTCCTATGTGTATTTCTGCCGAGGTGTTGGAACATAAAGCACCAGCCATGATCTTGGCTAGGCCTCTAGTGATGTGTCATTCATAAAAGAATTGGCTCTAGAGCTCTAAGAATGAATGCTTTGTAGTGAATCAGATGAACTGACTCGCATCGAGTGAGAGCCGCTCCCCACTTGTTTCCTTTCGCTGCTCAGCTCTCATTCTCAGTACTTTGGGTTTTTTTTTGCAATCACATACTCATAATTTGTAAACTGACTCGCTCAGTTTAGCATTCACAAAACTTTTAACATAATAAGGTCTATTTGTATTTTGTATGTTATACAGTGTTTTTGAAGAAAACACACTCCTAAACACAGATAAAGCAGCCTCTTTCAAGCAGCCTCTTTGCTGGTTCTGTGCTTTTCTACAGTGTTGTAGCTGACTCAGGTCTCTGCTGTTAGCTGGTGGAACATAACCCTAGCAGCTAGCATTCCTCTCTCTGGAGGCCTTGTGGTAACAAGGCCCTCGGCGTCTGGCCTGAGGGCAGCACCAGTCTTAGGTAATGCTGGGGAAGGTCACTGAGATCATTTAAGAAAGCAGGCCGTCTTGGTTTATCTTATCCAAGCTTTAGCTTAACCTCTTAAAGGTCCCATGTTTCTTGTATGTTTTCAGTGAAATCCACATTTGTGTTGTTGTCTCCTGCTTACATTTCTTTTTATGGTTTTATGCTTATATTATCTCTGTGACCTCTGTGTATGATAATGTGCCATGCAAATAAACTTGCCTTGAATAGAATTAAACAGTCCATTTTCATTACTACGCTTTGAAACTAATACATATGTATATTTTGCTTCATTGTTTATTGTGCTGTTTTCAGTGGAACACAAATCACATTCACTTTCGACCCCAAGATAGGCTCCATGTCTCTGAGTTTTTATATGGATGTTGACAATGGTAAAATAATGGGAATCTGAACTAAATCATGCACCCTGCATTTGTTTACATTTTGGACCAAAAGCTTCTCAAAACTTTGGTAGAACATCTTCCCATGTGACATGTTGCGCAACAATAAGTATTTAAAAACATTCTGTTAGCTTTTAAAGGCAGGCGCTCACCACCACTATGAAGAGAGCTGGCTTGGTCTGAAAGTAGTAAGGCCATTAAAATCAATTCATTGTGTACTTGTGGACTATTGAGATAACTTTGAATCTCTTTAAATCATGTTCAGGGTCATCTAGCATTAGAGGTTCTGACTGGAGCATGAAAACTTTTACGATGTCTTTTAACGAGGACTGTGTCCTGTGGGTGAGGGGTTTAGATAACTGACGCACCTGAAACAGCCAATTACAAAAGAATGGTCTGTATGCAGACAGACTTCTCTCAAACAGGTGTTTGAAAGCTCTTGACATTTGACTTTGGTCTTTAAAAAAGGCCTCGCTCTCCGTTTGATTCACTGCATTACCACTTTATAAGAAGACCACATTTAAATTTGCACACTTGCACATGATCACGCAACCCATGCTGAACTGCCCTTGTATACATAAAAATAGTACCAAATTTTTTTGTGAAGGATTTTTATCATTTATCTATTTCACACTTGTGCCATTTCATGGCCTACAACAGCAGATCCCAAACTTTTTGTGCTACGGACCAATTTCATGTGAAACTGTGCGCGAGACAATATAAAAGATCTTTCAAAATAAAATATTTTTAAAACTCTGACAGTCAATGAAATGTCTTTCTGTGCTGCCTGGTACTAAATGACAAAAACCTATACCGGTCCACGGCCCGGTGGTCCGGGACATTTGGTGACCATTTTCTCACATTTGTAACACATAGGGATATTACATTGTTACTGTGCCTTTAAGACCATATGTAAACCATTTTGTTTTGATTACCTGGGCTTATAACAACTCCCTATTTAACTTCAACATTAATGGGTGGGGTTAACCCGCTGTTATTTTCTTTTGTGACGTCATTAAAAAGATACATTCAAAAGAGCTTGTTTTTAGTTCTTCAACAATGTTTACACACCAAATCAGTCTTGATATGATTTATTTTTATTAATTTAATTTTACATGATTCAAATGCAGTAATACAATATACAGACAAAAGTATTGTTTTTCAGGGTTTGGACTAATCCTCTTACTTTCAGAGATTTAGTGATCTTGGGCTCTTTAATGTATTTTGTCCTGATTTTAACTGAAACATTTTGAGTAAAACCATCTGAATGTAGGCAAGCATCACTGACTGGATAATAAACTCCTGTTTTCTATATTTGCAAATTGCTCACTGAATATTTACAAAATTTACTTAAAGTATGTTCAGCCATTTAGATTTATTAGTCAGAAATGTTGTATTCATAACTGCTGACTTATAAATAGCCACCCAATATAATTATAATTATAACATGGATCACCAGAGATGCGCTAGATATTTTACAAGCTATTAAGTTATGAAACAGTTCACTAGTGCATTTAAAGTAGAAGGACAGTCTAGAATTTGACTCTGCATTAACACACAACCAGCTAATATGGAGTCAGACTGATTCTTTCACATTATGAATGGAAACCTGACATATTTTATTTATAGTTGTTCCATCCACATCTTTCTGATGCTTAATGAGAATGAAACATGAGCAAAAAAAAGGGAATAATGTGGAAAAATCTGTGGCGTGCAAAGAATGTTTGACTCCTCGTGTACTCCGCTTCTTAGAAAGCATGAGAAACTGGTTGTGAAGTTGAGGTCTATCAGAAGTCAATGTAATCCACCTTTCAGTACTATAAAAAAAAACTATCTCTGGTATCGGGTTCACGGCACAGCGTGTTCCGAGCCTGTGTGTACATGACATTAGGTATTAGCCAACCAAGGTGTTCCTTTTTAACAGGTTGCTGTGGTTACAGGACGCAGAAGGCTCAGCTGAAGACACAACATCCTGATCAGCAGATTTACAGCCTTTGAAAAGCTTCAGAAACTTAAAGTATTTGTCCAAGCTGACTCACTGGGAGCCACCTCTGCCTGAACTGGGACAGTGAGGAATGTAGGTGAAAGGTCATAGAGCTGTGTGAGAATGTGTGATCATTATCTCCAGCTCG
>JBBKCR010083753.1:0-13724 GCA_037577295.1 Ladigesia roloffi | reverse complement strand
GAGACGCCTCATGCCTCATGCCTGCACTTTCTGACATGCATTAGAGGCCTCTGAGAATTCTGGGAAATATAGTTGTAATGATCTTGATGACCCTGACCCTTCAGAAGTTGAAAGATAGAAATACACAATATGGACAAAAGTAATTGGACACTCTTGGTTTTCAGGGGCTATGTCCCCTATTTCCAGTGAAGGACAACCTTAGTGCTTCAGCATACCAAGACATTTTGGACAACACCATACTTCAACTTTGTGGATACAGTTTGGGGGAGAACCTTTTCTATTCCAGCATGATGGTGTCCAAGTACACAAAGCACGCTCCATACCGACATGGTTGGATAAGTTCCATGTGGAAGAACTTGATTGGTCCTAACCTCAACCCCCAAAACATTTATGATGAACTGGAACAGAGATTGTGAGCCAGACCTTCAAGTCAAGCATCAGTGTCTGTCCTCATAAATGAATATGCACAAATTCCCACAATGTCCTTGTAGGTGTAATGGTTTGGTGCCTTAATACTTTTGTCTATACATTGTAGCTTGTTCTTTTTGTGTGAGAAAGCAAGTCTTCCACAGTTCTTGAAAACAAGATCATTCTGAGTGGGTTTGATGTGAAACAGTTGTAGAGACTCTGATTTCTTTACAGTGGCATTGAATGGAACCAGATGTGTTTATATGGATGTAGATGCTGGTAAACAGGGAATCTAACTAAATAAGTTTTACTTTGGGAAGTATTTTGCCTCACAATGCCCTGCCCTGCATTCCCTCCACTAATAATGCAGTCCACTTTATGAACAAAGGCTTCTCAAAACTAGGTCTCAGGTGTCAGGTGGCATAACAAAAACCATTTCAGTGAAATTTTAGAGGTGGACAATTTGTTCCATTCCCCACCACTGTAAAAAAATCTCACTTCTAATTATGAAGAAAATATACCAAATCTTGGAATGGCATTGTTCTCGGTAACTTCTAAAGCTCAGAGACTTTTAGAAGGTCTTTTAGCTTCATGGTGTCCTTGGCCTGACAAAGTCTTAAGAGCCCCCGACTATTCTTTAACTGCTCTAGCTAAAACCAGCTTGAGTGGGATTTAACGTTGGACATGAGACCAGATGAAGGTCAGAAGTGCCTTTTTTTAGTTTAGCACTGGATTCCATTGGCTAACCAACAATAGGTGCCCTATTTTGTGGAGCGTTCTGTTCTGGACGTCTTGACTGTTTTGTGGGAAGGGAAAAGTGGGTTTGGGGATGACATTAAATAAATTAATTTGAAAATCAGGCTATTATGGTTCTGGCATCCATGGAATAAATATTAGTTGTGCCTTGCACTTGCATCATTAATTTTTTGCATCAAAATAAAGCTCTAGAAATCAATAGTTAATCATTGATATTGAGCAGAGTTGTAGAACATAGTATGTCTTACTGCTATCTATGAAAATGATCTAAATTTCACTGCATAAACAAACACTTTGAGAAAAACAAGGTTTGTTTTCACAAAGATATCTTGGAAATCCATGGTGTAAGTGGGTGAACACTAAGTCACTTGGCGTGGACACACCTAGGGGCCTAAGGAATTAAACAGGCTGTTTTTGCTACTTGTGCCCTTAAGGCTTAAGTTTTGCTTGATCATAAATATGTGGGGCTAAATGCATGTGGGGCTAAATGCTTTTCGCAAAAAAGATACATTCAAAAGAGCTTGTATTTTGTGCTTTAACAATGCTTACCCACCAAATGATCGATTTTCAAAAGAACGTAATACTCTTTAATGTATTTTACCCTAATTGGAGTTTTGAAAATTTGCAGTTTTAAACTCCTATTTAAGCATGTGCAGTATATCTAATAGTTCCCATTATAGACACAAGAGTATTATAGAATTATTCAAACTGTTTATAGACATTCCACTTTGTCAAGTATTAATTTGCAAATACTATCTGTGATCACCCAAACATGTTCAATAATAAAATATTTTAGTAATGTAAAACATCAGCAGACTGTATTTGAGATGCACAGAGCCCGTAATGCCACATACTTCAGGTGTGCTCTGTCTCGAGTCTTAAAGTCTGTCTGGTTTCTCCCTGCTTTTGTCTGTAGATAAAAGTGCTGCTTCTCTCGGTTAGGCTTCTCCTTCATCACTTTCATCTCTCGGAATGAGAATTTTCAGGCAACCTCAAGTGTGTGGCCTGAGAAATGTACCACATGCATTTAAAAATAACGACAACAAGCTTAAAAAAAATAACAGTAATTATTGTTACAAATGTCCTCTACTTGTCCTTCCCTTTCTGCCTTTTTCCCTCCCTCCCTCTTCATATATTGACATCTCTCCTGTCTTGTCCGCCCCTCTCACTTTCTCTCTTTCGCTCTCTGTCTTCCCCTCCTTTCATAGTCACAATCTGTTTTACTTATGTGCTACTCTCTCCTTTTCTCCCCTTCCAGCCTCTCCATCTCCCTACTCTCCTTCTCCTGTACTTTTTTCTGTTTGCACCCCCGTCACCCCCCCCCCCCTTCCCCTCTCTGTGGGAGTGCTGTTTTGTGATAAGAATGAGGTCAGAGCTCAGAGGCCTACAGCCCTGCTCTTCTGTTTTTATCATGCAGCTCCACTCATGCTGATTCTCTATCACTGTAACTAATGCAGACCAGGACTGTCCTCATTTTCTGATGGTTGAGACACCTCCTTCCAGCCAGTCTGGAATTAAACGGGTATCACAGATCAACCAGCTATTAAAAACCACTGCTGTTTCATGAAATAATCTTTGATTATAATGTTACCTGGCAACCATGGACGACTGTTTACAAAACCCACGGGATGGTAGAACATGTTGTTGTGATTATGATTAACTGTAAATTTAATAGTTTACTGTTTCCTGAACACTGGTGTATTTTATGGTGCTGAATTTTGTTGCCATTTTGCAAAAAGATAATTGAGTTCAGGTCCTGGACATCCCGAAACTGTGCTAGAAGGACCATTTTCACAAATTACATCACAGCTGTGATTCAGCTGCCGAAGGAGAGGACTGTCAATATTTGAGTCAGAGAAGTGATTCATGATAACACACAACCTTGAGCCTTCCATCATCGTTCTGCTAAAACTATAGAACAAACAAAACAAAGTTTGTACCTAATGTGTTCCATTATCCTTGAAAAGGAAAATTTGATTACGCTCCACCGCTCACTTAAGCTAATTTTCCGAAAGGCATGCCTCATAAAAAAAAGATAATAAACTTTGAATCAGCTAAATGAGATGGCGAGCAGCTAACAGGCTACAACAAGCCTCAAGGGGCTGATTAGTATCTTTCTTTTCATAACTGACCTGCATTTTAGAGTCTTAAAATCTCTTTATGTGCAGACATCCACAAAAACTGTTGTTAGAGTCCAAATTAATCCGTCCTATGCTGCAGCATATTTCTGATTGTCGTCCTTTCGCCTGGAGCTGATATTACTGATCAATTTGTAAATATTTCAACATTTAAGTGAATGGGAAAAAATAATTGACTTTAAATTATTGATTTAGTGCCCCGAAGAGTGGTTTAATGTATGTATCAGAGCTGGAACAGTGCCAAGGGAAAAAGACTTGAAGAGAGTCAGTGACAAATTTCAGCTCTATAAATAAATATACAGAGCAAAAGTGTGACTGATCTCGCTAAATCCCTCTTTTAAGTTCACAATTAAGTTCAAAATTAGTGTATGTGTTCATAGAAATGTTTTTCATAAAAAAAACAAAATGATAACATGCTTTGACCAACCATTTCTCTCCAAATGAGTGACACATTGAGGATCTTTACACACGCAGCTTGATTTGTTGTTAGGTTTTTTTTTGTTGTTGTTGTGACTTTACTGTAAATGGATGCTTTTTTTAAGGAATATTATTGTTTTCCACAACAGTCTCTATTTTTTTCACAAAACAAATGCATTTAGCCAATCAAGGCATTCATGCAAGCAACAAAACACTTTTGTAAACAGGGCGGAATCTCTTATTATTTTTATGTCTTAGAGCTAAATATGTATTTCATAAAGATCCAGACTTTCTTGTATTTTCTATGTAGTTTCAAAAACTCCCATTTTCAGTCCAGTTCCTGAACCTGACCAGTTTCAGAGGAACTTTTTGTTGATTAAGACAAAATGTGACTCAGGTATGAATCATTCAAACAGAACAAAACTCATCTGACCTATGGCCTGAATCAGAGAAAAAGTGCAGATGATTCCAGATGATCAGGTGGTGATCAATACACAGGTGCTGCTGAATGCTGAGTGACTTGAACTCCTTTATCTAGGCACCATGTGTCTTTAGGTACATTTCAGCCTGTAACACTAAAACATTTGTTTCTGTTTCTTTCCTTTAATCTACTAGATAAGACAGTCAGGCAGAATTTTTTTTCACTGACAAGTTGACTCAAACCAAATTATATACAAATGAGTGTTGCTCAAGACCTTTGCAAAATATTGTATGTAAATGACCTACGCTGTGCCCCGCTGTGACTTGGTCACAAAAGCAATGAAAATGTCACATGTACCAGAAATGGCATGCATCACAAGACATATAAACAAAGAAATTATTAGCAACCAGTGCTCAGTTATTGAGTCTATGCCCATTATCGACTCCCAATGCCCTCCCAGGGTTTATTCCTTTGTTCTTTCACTGTGCTGTGTGTATGTGAACATGAATTCCTGATGGGAATCTTTACTCTCTGCGAGAGGGTTCTACCGACAAAACAGCATGGTTTACCAATTCCTGACTGGGTTTATCTGCCATGCAACACTGGGCAAACAGTTTGGCCAGTATCCTGACAGAATGACAAAGCCTCTTGTAACCCCAGCAGATTGGGTCACGGTTTGTGAGACTGTGAATCGGCAGGCAGCTGAGATCATTGGATTGAAGCAGGAGGTTGTGGGGCCACAGAAGTCTCTCCAAGAGTCATTTGTGACTCGCTGGGAGTTGGAACATATCCGTCTATAGCTCGCAACTCTGAATCAATCTCACATTCAGCCAGTTGCCGAGACATGGGCTCCAGCTGTCCGATCATCCAACCCTAGTAGCAGTCATGAGCCAAAGATTGCCTACCTGATAAATGGTATGGAGTTGATGGGAGGTGAAATATTTTTCTAACAAATGTGACCTTGTTTTTAATTTTCAGGAGTAAAATTGCGCTTCTCGTCTCTCTTCTTATGGTGCAAGAAGCTGAGTGGGCCACTGCGCCCCTGAGAGCGGTGACCTCGCCTACTCGTATACGGAGTTCAAGAACCAACTCAGGCTTGCCTTTCAACATCTCGACCTGAGGTGAAGACCAACTCTCACTTATACCATTTGCGGCAGGGAGACAGTCCAGTGAGTCGATTCGCAGTGGAGTTAATAACAACATTCGCTCTCTGAGTGGTCTTTTACGAGGGGTTGGTTAACTGCATGAAAGATGAGCTAGCCGGACAAGAGCTCCTCTCCACTATAGAAGGACTAATTCAAAGTCAGCGGAACCACTTGGACCTGGGGAACACATAAAAATAGGACGTGTCTCACTGACTCCTGCAGAGAGGGCTTACTGCTAACATGAGTGCCTATGTGTCTATTATTTTAGTCATTGGAGAACATCAAGAAAAGATTAAATTCCTGATCACCACCTGCACTTCACCTCCCATCATCCTTGGTCACCCCTTGCTCTGTCTACACAAACCCTTCATATCTTGGACATAGAAGAAGGTTCTGCAGTGGGGCCCGACCTGTCGGGAGATATATATCTGGGTGATGGCTGAGGCCATTCCCGTCCTGGCCGTGACCTGGCTGAGGTATTTAATAAATGTAGATCCATTAAATTGCCTCCTCACCAGCCATAGGATCTGAACATCGACTTCCAGCTGGATGTGGTACCAACCCACAGCCAGTTATTTTCACACTTACTGGCCTGTGGCCGTGGACTTCTTCGTTGTTAAGAAAAGAGTTGGGGAGTCTGACCATGCATTGACTATTGGGAACTTAGCAAGGTAAACATCAAGAATCGTCACCCACTTACACTTATTTTTACCCACCCGGATACCCACTCTGGTGCTTTCATCTACACCAAATTGGACCTTAGGAACGCTTACAACCATGTTTGCATTGGGGGAGGTGAGGAGTGGAAGACAGCATTCGTGACTTCTAGGCCACTATAAAACACTGGTTATGCCATTTTGTTTATGCAATTGTCCAGCTGCTTTTCAACATTTCTTAAACAATGTTTTGAAAGACATGCTGGGACCCTGGGTGATAGGCTATGTGGATGACATTTTCATCTATTCAAAGAAAATCTCGTATCACACCCAGCAGTATTAAAGAGGTTGCTGGCCCAACAACTGTTCTGTAAGTTAAAGAATTGTGCTTTCCATCAGTGCTCCAACACTTTCCTGGGGTTTGTTATGTCTGATAAGGCTGTGGCCATGGATCCCCAGAATCTGAATGCTGTGGGTGATTGGCTCCTACCCACTTTGCTTAAAAAACTACAATGCATTCTGGAGTTTGTGAAGTTCTATAGGAGGTTATTTTGGGACTTTTAGGAGGTTCTTCTTTTTCAGCTTTCCATCAATTATGTCATTGTTCACTATGGCTCCCATCCTCATTCACCCCGACTTCAACTTACCATTTGTTATGGAATTAGATGCCTCCATTATGGAAGTAGGTGCTGTCCTGAGGTAGCTCAGTGGGTAGGATACTTGCCTGATGACCATGAGGTCTTGGGTTCTAATCCTACCTCCAGCACAATCGTGCCAGGGCAAGACCCTTAACCCCAAGTTGCTCCAGGGAGACTGTCCCCTGTTGTTAGGAATGGAAGTCGCTTTGGATAAAGGCATCTGCTAAATGCCATTTACAGTCTGGATGGACCACCAAAATACTCTACCTATCCAACAAGCCAAACAACTTAATCCCAGGCAGGCACGGTGAGCTCTGTTTTCCAAGCAATTTAATTTCCACCTCTCTAAGAACACCAAGACTGATGTCCTCTCCCGTCAGCACGAAACCCCGGGTATCATTTCTCAGATCTAGGGGAAGTCAGAAGACAGGATCTGCCATGGGCAGATTTGGAGAACCCTCCAGCAAGCACGCCATATGGACAACTCTATGTCCCTACTACTCTTACTCTGAAGCTCCACAATGGAGCCATTCCTTCACTCTCGCTGGGCATCTGGGGACTCGTTGTAATCTCCTGCTCCTGCAACGTGCCATTTAGTGGCCTGGGATACATCACACCCTTCAAGATCACTCACCAGATTAACCCTGTCACCTACTGGCTCCAGCTGCCTGCCTCTCTGAGGGTCCATTCACTTTTTCAAAAATCTCAGCTTAAACCTGTTTTTTTTCTCAGTACTTAGTCGACTGGGAGGGCTACGGTCTGGAGGACTGGTCGTGGGTCCCCAGACGCTTAATTTTGGACCCTGGGCTTATCAAGGACTACCATTGTAGTATCAGCATGGTTAACCAACTCTTTTGTGTACAATTCACGACTGGTTTTATCTGCCATGCAACACTGGGCAAATAGTTTTGCCAGCATTGTGAAAGAAAACTCTCTCTGTAACCACAGCATAAATGGATGGAGCTAAACTGGTGGAGTTGGACTCCTCTGATATATGCAAATATGTTAGGGGTGTTTTGAAGCATCTTCAGTTTAAAAAATGTGAGGGAAATGAATGTTTTGGTAATACGGGCCATTTAACCAAACATGATTACTGAGTAATAAAATCTGAAAAAAGGATAAAAATGGTCACACATGCACATGATAATAGAGGAATGAAAAATAGACCTAAAAGGATGGCCTTACTTTGGACGGAAGTTGAATGAACTCAAACATGCCTAATCCAAAAGACAGAACAGTGTATGTTCATTTGTGTGTGTGTGCGTGAGTGCATTGCTTTCCCATCAGCTGGGATCACCTAATCCACTAAGGAATTAAAATAGCTTGACTGAGTATCATAATATTCCTGATAGAAGTATGTGTGTGTGTTTGTGTGTGACATAACTCCAGTGCGTGCCTAGGGATCTGTTCCCTAGCGAGTACAGCCCTGTCACTTACACACACACATGCACACACATTAGCATTACTATATTTGTGAGCTTAATCTCAGTAACAAACAGTCCTGCCCTTTTAGTATTTCCTGAAAATGTTGAATGTGTGGATAGAAAAAGCCTGTTTCCTTGAGCAGACCAAAAAAAGGTCCCCATTTATACAGATTTTCTAGTATTCCTGTCATCATGAGGATATTTGTTGCTCACAACGGAATAAATACACACACACACACACACACACACACAAACCCACGTCTATATTTGTGCACACATAAATATGCTAATTTTGTGTTTATTTCAGGACAATTATATATTATATATAGATACACTACCCGTCAAAAGATTTTAGAACACCCCACTGTTTGAAGCTTTTTTTAAATCAAAATTCAAACAGTTAAAGCCCAATTAATAGCATGAAATGATACAAAGGACAGTGCCGAACTGCAAGGGGTTTAAAAATTGATACCCAGAAGTGGGAAATAATTCTCTAGTGCCATGCAGTAACCTCTGGTATGTGCTTAGTTGGACCTACAGACAGCTAGTGACCTAAAACCTACGTTCACGATCTGCAACAAGCAACCTATAAGCGCCACACATTTATGGGAACTTCTGCAACATAGTTGGGAAGCATGTTGTGCAGAATGGGAAATTGAACCGCTCTAATTAAAAAAAAAACAAAAAAACAAATTGGGGTGAACTTTTGACCGGTAGTGTATGTGTGTGTATATGTATTTGCATGAGTGTGTATGTGGGTGTGTGTGTGTGTGTGTGTGTGCATACCTGTATATTGTTCCATTATAAATTGTTCCATTTTATAACTTTTATTTTCCTGAAAAGTAGTAATACATGGCCCCTTGTCTTCTCTGGACAGCTGTGTGCATGTGCACTGTGGGAAACTGAACTTTAAACCTACTAATTCTTTGCTCTGGGTTAAAAATAGCACATTTAGGGCAGAACCTTCCTTTTTGTTCTGACATGAAGAGGGAAAAGGGCTTCCCTGTCTAATAATCTCTGTCTAGTTCTCTATTAACCAATTAAACTGCTTTTGAATAAATCCGTCATTGAACTTAAGATTCTGTGTCAATTAATAAAGTAATTGTTTGAGATTTGATTACATAGATTATTACACACTTTATTACATACAACTTTTTGTTATGTATGGATGGATCAGATACTGCTCTCCTGATGGTCAAAAAACATTGAAATATATAAACGATAGTTGTCTGTCTTCTAATCAGGACTGTGAACATGTCAGATCATAATAAAACAGCTCCTTTACTTACACACACACTTGCATTCACACAAAATCCACATTTTCCGCACAATCCCTCCAGCTATACAGAAAATCATTACAGACTGTTGCCGGGATTCATTCTATATGGCATTTTCAAAAGAGAGAGTTTGGATGTGTTCAGTTTGAACAGGAAAGCCAGAATTTCTCAGCCTATCATGCAAAACAGTCATTTGCATCTGAAACATGAAACAGACACCCATACACACAAACACACTCACATTCAAACACAAAATGATCCATTTTACAAAATAAATAGGGGATCATAGTTTATATATTTTACAGTAATGTACTAATACAATGTAAGATATTTAATACCTCACTTTATAATATATTTTAGTGTAGTAGCAGCTGGTGGCCAAGTGGTTAGGGAGTTGCCCCTATGGTTGGAAGATTGTGGGTTTCAATCCTAGGAATGACAGTGGCACCGCTGAGGTACTTTGAACACGGAACCAAACACAAGTCCCTGGGCACCAGCTTATGGCTGCCCCCTGCTTCACTTGGTACTTTTTGTACTGTTCACACTGTGTGGTGTGGTGTGTTCAAATAACAAAATAGACACTTTAAATGTATATAGTAAATTGCTTTACTGTACAGCAAGGTACTTTACTATACATTCAATTCAACACTATACTGTACTGTATTGCACTATTCTATGCTATACTACCCTGCACTATACAATGCAGAACAATTATATACTTTATGAATCTGTACGACACTATATCACACAATAGCATCTGCACTATACACTAATATAATACTGTATTCCACCAGACTATACTTCACAATACCATACAGCACAGTGCTGTACTATGCTATACTTAGCTATACTATACTAAACCAAACTGCGTCAGACACCGCAGTTCTGCTTTAAGGCAACAAGTAATGTATCTGTAACCAGGCAACGTAGTTGGGTGAAAAGTGGGACTAAATTACAAGGGCCCCAAGTGGGGTGAGGGCCCCAGAGGTTGTAGGTAGTTGTGAACCTCAAGCGTATGGGGGCCCATGGCCACTGTGTGCACAGGTCCCAGAATTTGGTGCTACATCCCTTTCTGTAACCAGTTTGTATTAAATTTAAGAGAGACTTCGGATGCCAGATTGATCCCATTATACCTTCCTTACAGCAAGTCTTCTTTCGAATTGTTTACTGCTTAGTAAACTAAAATTAATGCTAAAAACAAAACATTTCTTCATAACTGCTACCAGAAAAAATCCTACATTTTGAAAAATAAGGGAGGAAGAAGGGGTTCTTAGCATGATGCCACAGAAGAACCTGTCATATTTTCCTGAAGAACCTTTCAGTCTCTTTGAAGAATCAGAATACGTGAAGGACATTTTTGAAAAATGTTGGGCTGTTAAAAAAAAAAGAAAAGGCAAAACTGACACCCTTTTTTGTTAAGGGAACTGAAATCAGTTTTATGATGTTTAAGTTTCACTACAAGGACATTTGATTCCCACAAAGTTGTAAAATCATATGCAGAATCCCTCCCCCCACACACACTCACTCACTGGGGTAAAGCGTGCCATTGGGACGTTCCATGCTGTCCAGCACATCTTGAACCTAAACCTGGGATTACATAACTCCCACAGTGGCCTCGTCCTAAAATATCGCCCCCCACACACACACACACCAGCCCAGGAGACACACATGCTTACCCACAGAGTCTTTTCACGTGGACATTTGGACACTGCTCCCATCTGGCAGGTTTCATAGCATCAAAGCCTGATGGGCTAGACCAGTGGTTCTCAACCTTTTTTGCACAAACGCCCGCTGACCTGATCATGAGCCTCGATCAATTATTATTATTATTACTAATAATTAGTATTATAAATAATAATTATTGTTGCTGTTGTTGTTGTTATCATTAGTATTATAATGAGGAAGATGATGATAAGGTGTAGGGTATTTATAGTTGTATAAATGTTATCTTATGGATGAGTAGCCTTATGAAGGCTATGTTCGAAAACCTCAAGGCTTTGTGCTGAGATGCTGGCAAGCCAATTTTGTGGAACATGATCAAATTCATTACAATAGCCTAGCCTACATAATATATGTGCCTGTGTGTAATCTACTCTTTTCAGTGTATTAGTTGAGCTACAAGGGAAAAAAATCAGAAAACTTCAAGCAAAAACTTTGATGCATATATGGACGGCTTAATGGTCTGATGTGGATTGGTGCTTTCTCTGCAGATCTATCTAGTTTGCACTGCTATTTACTGAAACCTTGAATGGGAAGCTGACCTAATTTGGGTCTTAAATCAAAGTACTACATGTCTGCTAACTAGTGGTAGGGAATACACATGCTATATAACATTTGTAACCACAGTCTATTTTATTCATTATGTCTTGTCGCCATATTTTGGCACTTAGAGTGTTAAGTACATACAGAATATTACACGCATGAAAAAATGTGCTAATAACAAGAACTGCTGACCGCACAGCACGAAATAACCATTCTCATTATGTCTGTGGATCCCTGTTATCTCTTTTAAACTACTAAACACTTTCTATGTAATTGCACAACTCACTTCTGCTGTCCAGCAATCGAAAATGGCGTCACATGCAGAACATCAATACCTAACTGTGCTTGTGTACAATTTGATTGGCTGTGAGATTTTAACCCAGAAGGGAAACGTCAAAACACCAGGCGCTGGTATTCCTATTTATTTCTAATCATTCCATGAATAATTTATTACATCTTATTTTGTGTTCAAATGAACAAAGTCTGTTTGCTGTATATCCTTAAAAATTCTAACTAATAGAATTGACGCCCCCATTTGCATCTGAACGCCCCCCTCTCAGCTCTCATTCTCAACGCCCCCTGATGGGTTTGGGGGCGGTACCCTTGAGAAATGCTGGGCGAGTTTCAGACTCCTCAACACGCTGCCTGCCTCCCCCCTCCCACATACGCACCAGACCTGTGAACTGACTCAACTTTCCATCTTTGTACACATCACCCATGTTACATTTGTACTTGAATAGGTCTCGGATTATGTATGGTATATTTATTTATTTTGAACTACCGCTCATCTTTTGCACATATAAAGCACAACTTACATTCCAGTATAGTTTGTATGACACATCCTTATACCAACTTGCATGTTTTTACTTATTGTTTAGAGTTTATATTTATAATTCATTCATACATTATATGGACAAAAGTTTTGTAACGCCTGACCATTACATCAGCTTTATAATAGAATAGAATAGAATAGAATAGAATGCCTTTTAGTGTCACTATACAAAGGTACAATGAGATTAAAAGTGACTCTTTTAGTGCAGACATGTATGTAGAAATATAACACAAAACATGGTGCAAAAAGTTTTATATACACATAGAAAACCTAAATAAGGTTTTATATACCGTGTGATATGATGCGTTATTGCACAATGTTTATTACAAAGTAATGATTGTCATGTATAGTTAGTAGCTAGTGTATACCATTTACATATTAAATATTGCACAGATTGGTGGATAGAAAGGGGGATAAACTTATCGTCCGTGCATTTGTGAGTACTGAATGGTTGTGGGAAAAAAATTGTTGAGTTTGTTTGTCCTTGTTGTGATGGAACTGTAGCGCCTCCCTGAGTGCAACAGGTCAAAAAACATATCAAATCCAAATGACACTAGATTTAAATACAAAGACTTCAATATGGATTTGGACCCCCTTTGCAGGTATAACCGCATCCATTCTTCTTGGTAGGCTTACCACAAGATTTATGAGGTAAGACACTGATGTAGGACGAGAAGGCCTGGCTCTCAATCTCCATTACATTTCATCCCATTGAGGTCAGAGCTCTGTGTGGGCAAGTAAAGTTTTTCCACACTGAACTCCTCCAGTCTTTATAGACCCTGCTTCATGCCCTGGGGCACAGACATGCTGGAATAGAAAAGTTGGAAGCATTGTAATGTCCAGAATGTCTTAATATGCTGAATCAATAAGATTGCCTTTCACTGGAAGTAAGGGACCTAGAACAAACCTTAAAAAGCAGGTGTCCTAATACTTTTGTTCACATTGTGCATGTGTGTATTCCATGTCTCTTTTTGTACTCTATGTAATATGGATTCACGCCCTCTTTCTGTTTACATATACAGTACAGGCCAAAAGTTTGGACACACCTTCTCATTCAATGTGTTTTCTTTATTTTCAGGCTTTGGAGTTATGTACTTAACAAAAAAAGGTGAAATAACTGAAAACATGTTTTATATTCTAGTTTCTTCAAAGTAGCCACCTTTGCTCTGATTATTGCTTTGCACATAGTGTTTATAGCTAAACTCCTCTGGGAAACCATTTCAGGGGACTACCTCTTGAAGCTCATCGAGAGAATGCCAAAAGCAGTAATCAAAGCAAAGGGTGGCTATTTTGAAGAAACTAGAATATAAAACATGTTTTCAGTTATTTCACCTTTTTTTGTTAAGTACA
>JBBKCR010083139.1:0-24805 GCA_037577295.1 Ladigesia roloffi | reverse complement strand
TGCTTGAGAGAGATACTAACAGCCCTTGCTGACTATTACTATGTAAGTGGTGGAGGAGAAGGAGGACCAAACTACTCACCCAGAGAGAACAAAGCCAATCATGCCTTCTTGGAAACATTGATGCCAAATATATTAAGTATTTAATCAGTGTTTACTCTTTATATAATATTTTTCCTTGCTCTAATTGTTTAAATGATTAGTCAGTTGATGACACAGACAAGCTAAGCCCTTTCAAGTAACAATAATTGTTCAATGTTTTTTCTGATCATGAAAATACATCATGATACATCAAGATCCTACAAATGCAAGAACATTAGTTTTTTGCTCTCTTGATAAAAAATCTAAGATTTTGTTTTTATTTTTTATACTTTTTTTCCAAATTGACAATTAGCAGCTTTAAATGTGATACAAAATTGCAAAACAAATTGTCTACAGCAGCCTTTAAGTCATTCAACTCTGTTGACCAAAAAACATTCAGTATGACATTTTTTATTATTACAAAACCGTGTTTCTTGATTTAGAATTATTAGTGTTATTTCTCAACTGAATTAGTGCAGGCTTCCTTTAAAAAATGGTACTAGCCAGTTTAACATGTTACTGTATGACAGTAAAGTGTGTCAGGTGTTGTTTATTATTATTTATCATATTACATTATATGATTTCATATCACGGAAATGGAACAGCAGTTGAAGGTTACTAAGATTGACTGAGTTTATTACACACATAAAACTTGTAAATACCTGGTTTATATCTGTCATCATACTATACTTCACACACCAGACACTTGATTTTATTCAAATATTTAAATTCAATGTTATTTTTTTTACTCTCAGCTATTTGTCTATTATTTGCAGTTTTAAATACATTTACAGGTTCACTAAGGCTAATAGAAAGTGAGCAAATCCTATTTGAAAATGTTTTGTTTTGGGTTTTTTGTTTGAGGTACATAAAATTGGTGCACGTTTGTTAATTGTTTTCAGTCAGACCCATGTTTTGAGCTAGGGAAGAAAACAGGTTTATGCAGCAATTATCCTGGTTATTGTGGATTATATGACTTACTATACATCATTATGGATTATATGTACATGTCATCCAAATACAAACGTCTGCTTATATGTGTTCATGTTCATGTAGCTGTGAGAAGTTGTCCATCTGCTAACCCTGGCCTGCAGTTTCAGTGCATCGCCCTGTGGGCTCTGTAGACTGAAAAAGTGACCTAGATTCACTCATGAGCATGCCGGAAGGGTTCCTCTCATTGTCTTTGTGCTTAACCAATGAACTGTGTAAGAGCATACAATAAATGTAGAATAATGTAGAAAACATTACTATAATATCCAAGATGTCACATTTTTGCAACAATTTGTTCTATGGCAGTTTATTTTACATTCTCTACAAAATAATTTCGGAAAATCATTCGTTCACTTTTCCTATTAAATCAGAAATTATATTAAAAAGGTCTGAAATATGTACTAACCAATCTTTTAAAAGTGTCAACTGATTGGCTCAAACTTTTTAAACATTGATCAATACTCATGCACTGCACACTGATCAATACTCATGCCCTGCACACAAGTCTCAGCAAAAATGTTCTGGTCTTTGAACAAGAAAATATAAGGAAATGAAAGGGAGGCCCTCCTTTGTCCTGTTGTTAGGGCAGTGTTATTTTAATCATACATTCATCAAGTGAAACATTTTTCTTTTTCTCAGCTGTTACCCTTCCACTTAAGCTGAGGAAAATCGTATAAAATCACTGATTGTTTGCAAAAAGTTAATTGGGAGCAAATAAAACTCTCAAATCAGGCCGAATAAGGACCTTATAGTATCCAGAGAAGGCACCTCATGACATTTGAGAAAGAGTGCTCTACCTCAAACTGACCAGCAGATGTGTAGTTCAATATCATCTAAGAAATTTTGGGGGTCCAGTCACCCTCTCCGAAACATCCTCCAGGGTGCTTAGATGCACCATTCCTTTCCTATAAGTGTGACACTGGTACGCTGAATTGTGTTATTTCATCCCCAGTCTTTCCTGGTGCACAGCCAGGTGGTTCCTCAGGATCATCTCAGGACAGTTAAGTTTTGAATTTGGCATCCTCTGGGACACCAGGGGTCACTACAGGAGGAAGCCTTGTAGCAAAACCTGAACTAATGATAGGAAACTAGAGGCCAGTTCATCAGCGGCCCTAACAGTTGGAGGCAAGGAAATCAGAGGCTGAGAACGGCATTGCCTACAGCCAGAACAGAGAACCAAAGATCAGACACCCCAGCAGCATCCCTGACCTGGTTGGGTGCTACAAGTGCCTGGACCACAGACATAAAGCCCTCAACTGCAGAGCTGCTCTCAGGCTCCTCAGCCCCACCACATCACGCGCACCCTCTGGCCACCTCTTGGCTTTCATTTGATCCCTCAAAGGTTGTCCAGGGACAGAGGCCAGCTCCCCTCAGGGTAGCCATGACCGCATCCACCAGACAGACAAATATGTCATCTCTGTTAATATCATTGAGAAGCTGTTGCTGGCCTAACACATCATGGCTGACCTGTGGAGTAGTCTATATCCCCAGTCCAGTCACCGACCTCCTCCAAACACGGAACATAAATAAAATCCTCACACACTGTCTCTGTTTTGTTTCTGGTTAGTCTATCTGTAAGGTGCTGTCTCTAGGGAGGACTTGAGGAGATGCAGTTGCCAGTAACAGAACATATTAAAAGAACATACACATACAGGATAAACCAGCCAAGGGAAACGCTCAGGGATACATACAGGGTAGTAAACTACGGAAGGATATGACAAGGATGGGGGCATGCATGACACACTAGAATCAAACACAACAGAGGGTTAGGGTTAGGGTTAAACACAAAATTACCCAGGGGTAAATACAAAATTGTTTACAAACCCACAGGTTCAGATACTACATGGTGTAGATCCTGAAATAAACAAAGGTTTAACAGCATAGGGTGAGACAGCTGCAGCCAACAGAATGTGCAAACTAACCCAATAAAGCAGGAGGCTGAATGACCTGACTGCTGGAACAGGTCAAAGATGATGGTTGGTACTTTGTAAATGTTATGTAAAGATTTGAAGCAAAAAAAAAAACCCAACACATTGATATTAACCAAACCATGTCAAAAGAACAAAGAAAAGTGTAAGCACCTGTAGCCAAGTGTAAACCTAAGCATTCAAAGTTGTGTTTGAACATTTGCATTACAATTAACTAAGCTTTAGGATTATACCAAATTTTACCTTGACATTTTAAGATAATGTGTCAGTTGCAGTACATATACACAAATTTTTTAAAGAATGTGAGAGTTTGGTTCTCAATTCAACAACGTTTTTAGCCTCAAAATTAAAAGTAATTTTGCAAATGATTAGAATGAGAATGCTAATTACTTCGTGGAATGTTTTTATGAGCACCTAGCCAAGCAATGTATTGAATGCTTTCATATTTTTTAACAAGGCTTCTAAATGTAAATATTTATTTTAAAAAGGTTAATAATATATTTTTAAAAGAGTAATAAAGACTAATATTCATGTAGCTTGTTTCTGGATATTATAAGCCCCAAAGCATAA
This sequence comes from Ladigesia roloffi, assembly GCA_037577295.1. Classification (NCBI taxonomy): domain Eukaryota; kingdom Metazoa; phylum Chordata; class Actinopteri; order Characiformes; family Alestidae; genus Ladigesia; species Ladigesia roloffi. The sequence continues at coordinate 21,239 of JBBKCR010083139.1, read as the reverse complement.
AATGCCCCCCAGTTTTACATGGTAAATGCTTTAGGTAAGGTGAGACAATTCTTTGAACTAAATAAAATACATGACAACTCAGTTAACTCCCATTAAAATTTCCTATACAGCCCCAACAATATATATTACATAACCCTAAATGTCAAAAGATGGAAATATTCAGAATAAAGTAATAAACCTTTAGGTCTATCCAGCTTTGGTTTGAAGGTAACCAATGACCACTGACATGCGGGACAGTTAAATATGACATTTTATTATGCCAATCCAAACAGAACCTCACCATGTAGCATGCAGTCTAACCTGATTAAGATAAAGTTTTGCCTGTTACTTGTTTGTAGTGTTATTTGTGGATGCAAAAGGAAATTTTACAGTTTGAATTTCCCAAACTGGATATTTACCACTACTTCAGGTGCAAAGATGTTGCAGTCACTAGTGTTCTGAACACATTCCCCTGGTGAAATAGTTCCCATAACACATGTGAGGATAAAAATCTATATATTCACTTATATTCTAGGGTAACTCTGTATATTCAGTTTGTGATTCATTTATTTGAATCATTCTTTCTCTAAATACCATATTAATGTGATTCTGCTGAGGCGCTAGGCACAGTGACCAGATTAAATCAAGGTTATGTATGCAAATTTTCTTGTTCAGGGCTGTTGACATGGTGCCTCACTGAGAAAAGCCATAACATAGGTTCCGGCTGGAACCTCTTCTGGGGGAGTTGACATGGTTTCTGCCATGTTTTGATAAGGTGAATGGTCTTCAGAGTGTAAGACCTCTGCAAAAGTCCAGTTTCATTAGAGAAAACCTCTATATCCAGGACTGCCCTGGGTGAAGAATAACTCTCTCCATCTTAAAAAGAAAATAACGTCTTTGAACTGAGCAAATAATCTTTTGTTAGTTTGCTGAATTGTTCATCAGCCATTACAGACACATTCTGTGGGTGTTCACATTGGGCACTAACATGCATCTTGAATGATTCAGTCATAAGTAGTGAGCTCTAATTATAAGTGCGAACAGGGTACAATGCATCTAAAGGATCCATTATAATCTAATCAGTCATAGCACCTTCAAAGGTTCAGGGAAGCCAATGATCACTGTTCGTTGGTAACATTTGTTTTTGGTTAGTAGGAAGTTTTGCCATTTTGGTTGGTTCTCTCCTGGTTTGGGTTAGTTGGGTAGCTAGGTACAATCTTGTATTGATGTTTCTTATTTTGTGATTGATGCAGTCTCAACAGTAGTAGTAACCATGTCAGTCATTTCCTTACTCTAGCATGTAAATTCATAACAGATTAACAACTTTTCAGAGGTTGACTGCTGAGTATAGCGCATGAAACATGAGCAAGGACTACTGGGACATTTCAGTCTCAAAAATAAATGTAAGGGGGGGTCAGCCGCAATGAACCAGCTTTGGGGGGGGGGGGGGGGGCAGCTTGCAAAAGGTTGAGAACCCCTGTCTTAAAAGAATACTAGAACAACACTCCTTATCTTATTCTGCCATAAGGCACAACACACACTGATGTTTCGCAGATGCTCTTTGGTGTGCACTTAATATACTGGAGTAAAAGGTATACTCTATAGAAAGTTTTGGTGATCAAGTATTTGTAAAATATTTGCTCTTTGTGACTGAGGTTTTTCCTTTGTCTTTAGGTTATTGATAGTTACGATTCTATGTGACCATCGGGCCACAATGAACTCCAAAAGAAACCCACAAACAGTGACCTTTTGAGCTATTAACCTAATAAATACTAATAATAAAATACATACAAGTACATACAAGTTCAGAAACAGGCAGGATGTAATACACAGCAAAATTAATATACATAACAAACAACAAGCAACTGCACAAAGCAAAGTCAGTGGTCTGCACAGACTGTAGTATGCTGGAGGTTTTTATATCTGACATGAGCCCAACAGCTAACCAATCCAGTGCAAGAGGCAGGAGCAGGGTGTACACAGCGTGTGATCATCCAGTCATCCAAGGGAAGGGGCATGACACACGAAGAAACAAATAATACCCCTCCCACCAGCAACAGAGCCAAAAAATGGCAGAAGATAAGAGATAAGATACCTTCTCCCTTAAGAGTAAATGTCAGGTTCACAATGGTCACATTGACAACAGTTCAGTTCAATTTTATTCAGATAGTGTTTTTACAACCAAGGTTGTCACAATGCACCTTTACAGAGACAATGCCCAAGTCCCAGTGAGCAGGTCAATGTCTAAAAGGGTAAACAAGTAAAACTCCTCAAAACTGGAGGAAGAAATCTTGAGGAACCATGACTCAAAAAGGGAATAAACAGGTGATGTTTATTCTGAATACTTATGTTAAAACCTTGTGCGATCAAGAACATCCACATTAGCGATCAGTTCTGCTTTGAAATTAGGTGAAGGAACACTAGGAGATTGTGGTCAGTAAATCAACTGACAAGATTAGAGCTAAAACCAATACAAACCGCAAAGTTTATGATGTTCAGAAGGACTACCTTCTCAGTTGTGCTATGATTAATCTAGGATGGTTAATGGTAGTAGTGTGTTCTTGAAGTTTGAAGGGTTTTGTGAGATCTAGAAATAAATAAAAAGAATTATTAAAGCTAGTGCACCACACAAAAGCAAGTTGCAAATGAGATTGGTGAGAAAAATAGCGACAAATTTTACCTTGCCCAAATATTTTATCAATACAGGTTATGGTGGAATGAGCAAACTCACATTTTATTAGATTGAGAGTGAGAAAGACTGTCTGAAGGTGAGCAAAAACATTGTCTAAACCAGAAAGGTGACAATCCCTTGGGTGATGTCCATAATTATGACTGTTACTGAGAGAAAGTAGTATATTTTAGAAATCACGCATTTCACTGAATTTATCCTGTATTTCATGGTACTTTTTACTGTAGGCTAAGTGAAATGTGCATGCTAAGCTGTAGTCCTGGTAAATCCAGCATTAAATTCAAGCACATTATGAACACATGTGGTCGCTTCTATGCATGTTTTGCACAACACCTGCACTCATCTGGTCCAGAGAGATTTAGGGTCTAGGTCACTAATTATGCTGCATTCAAAAGAATACTGGACAATTAATGGCTCAGATTTATATCATAACCATTACGGTCCTGGCATCCTCCACTGTGACTGCAATACTACAAATGTCTGCATTACTACAACTAACTACTAAGACAGCAATACAACAAATTCTATTTAATTTAATGTGAAATGCTTGTATTCTTAATGTATTAGTGAAGTAAACATTTTTTTTGCCAAGACAGTTGTGACAGCATTACCAGATGAAAGAGGAACCGTTCAATCTTGTAAATGTTATGGAGGGATTTCAAGACAAAATGATTTTTGAAGACAGATTATACCATGCCACAGGAATAGAGGAACACATGCTGTAGCTTTATGTAGTGGCATCTTATGGCTCATTTGTTTGAAACAGGAATAATAGCATCAATATGGCACTATGAATGGTCTTAGAAATCTACATTATGATTGGCCATGCACACATGCATGACTTGGTAAATGATTTTTTATTGGCCGTTGGCAGCCTTTTTGTTGAGTGACCAAAAAACATAGCAGAGCAAATATGGTCAAGGGCAAATCCACAAAATTTCTAAATTTAACTTCAATCTGTTCTTGAGACATTAAAATGTGTGAGTTGCACTGCCCCCTGTGGATGAAATTTGGTAGGTGGTCGTAATGCTGGATGTAAAACTTACAGAATGAGTCAAACTGATTTTTAGGAGATGTGGCCAAGTGTAACACACTACATTTAAAAATGTTACCTTTGGTAGGTGTTGAGATATAGAAATGTGTCATTTTCATTGCTACCTATAACTGAAATTTCTAGGGTGAATGTTGTAGTGATGCAACATGTCAAAGTTTGCTATGTTTTAACATTTATATCACAAGATGTTAGGGAACAAAAGGACATCCACATAGAATGACTCCAATCTGCCATGTAGGGATACAAGCATGCCAAGTTTCATGTTGATTGGTGAAGTTTAATGATGAAATCCCTGACCAGAAATGAATGTGAAAATATTGGAGGGAAAAGAATAGGAGGGATAAACACTATATTACTGCTCTTGAGTGATCATGATAATTAATAGTCTACTCAAACTTCAAAAATAAGCATGTGATTAGCTATTGATGTGATTTAAAAAAAATTATGCATTTTTTGATTGCTGATAACAAAGTGCAAAGATGCCAACTCTTGGCATCCATATACAAATTTATGTGTATGTCAGTAGTTCCCAATTTAGTTTTTTCAACTTTACCATTATCCTGAATGCAGCATAAATATACTAGTCAGCACTGTGGGCAGGGGAAGCCCTTAAAAGAAAAGAAGGTTGAGTTCTCAGCATTCAGATCAGCAGAAAAGATTTACTGCCTGTAGGGATATAAATGGATCACATTTTGCCTGTATACTATAATTTTCATTTAGTAATGAAATAAAAATGTAATCTCATTCTAACATTGCTATTTTGAGTGAACAATAAAAAATGTTAAGGTCTCTTAAGACCTACAAGTTAAATCAAGTGAGTGCTGAAGTCAGGATTTATAAATGTAAGAAAAAGAATGTAAACAGTAAAAGAAATCCAGCACTGGATGTAAAGCAGCTTCAGATAAACAGGTGAAGAGAACAGAAATAGTCTATAAGTGTGGTGCATAATAAAAATAATAGAAATAATAGTAATAATAATAGAGATAATTGAAAGAAAATCCCCAAAAGGCGAGCAGTACAATAAAAAAAACTTAATTCACCTCGAAATCAAAAGTACAAAATGTCAGGAAAACAGTCAGTCTTTGTGTACATGTTTTCACCAAAATCCAAATATACAAATATACCCAGCACATACAAAAACAATCCCATATGATCAAAAATAATTAGATTATGCCTAACTTAAACCATTTTAACATTTTAAACCTTTTTAACTTTTTTCTGTATTGAAACTCTATGTAAGTGTCATAACGCGGGGCCATCCCGCACCTCTGGCTTGCTGTGGGGCCTTCCTCACACCAAAGGAGGCTCTGAAGCAGGAAGTCATTCTTTTGATGATTTATTAAGCACTTTGCAAACCAAAAAAGCACGATGGCCCAAACCAAAAGCACATACTGTACATCAGCAACTCAAAAAGCCGTACTCAACGGTGGACTGACAACCCTTGTTGGTCCCTGACTCACTTAAATACTAAAGTGGCACCTGCAGCTGGACCTCATTTCCTACTTATTAAAGACAGGTAATACCAGGGGGCAATAACCAACTCAAAGTGACTAAGTGTGACCCCTAGGGATCACCCATATTATTATATTTCATATTATTATAACAGTAGTTATCATTTTACTCCAATACAAAAACATGCAGTTTTTTTACTGATTCACCAATCACATCACAATAATTACCTACAGTACAGGCCAAAAGTTTTCTTTATTTTCATAGCCATCTACATTGGTAGATTCTCACTGAAGGCATCAAAGCTAAGAATGAACATGTGGAGTTATGTACTTAACAAAAAATGTGAAAGAACTGAAAACATGTTTTATATTCTAGTTTCTTCATAATAACTCTAATTCGCTCGAATTACTCCTTTGCACACTCTTAGAATTCTCTCGATGTGCTTCAAGATGTAGGAGTTTGCAGAGGTTTTTTAGCAGTAAACATTTGTGTGCAAAGCAGTAATTAGAGCAAAGGGTGACTATTTTGAAGAAACTAGAATATGAAACATGTTTTCAGTTATTTCAACTTTTTTGTTAAGTACATAACTCCACATGTGTTCATTCATAATTTTTTGAATATATTCTGACCCAGTCATCTAGCCATCCCAATTTGGTCCTTGTGAAACTCCCTTAGATCCATACACTTTCCCATTTTTTCCTGCTTCCAATACAGACTTGAAGTCAAGATCAACTAAACCAAGATCAAGACACTACAAAGACCAGAGTGTATCAAAGCAAAACAAGACCAGGACAGAGGGAGTCCAGACCAAGACAAATTTGAGACAAGACCAACATTGAGATGGAAACCAAGACCAAAAAACTCCCCCAAATATTGTGTGCTGTTGAGGACTGACATGAGAGTACTGACAGGTCCCAAATTAATCTGACAACACAGCTAACATCTCCAACAACTGTCTAAACAATGGGAAATATGTAAATAATTTCAATTATACTTAATTTGTAGACTCATTTATAACACTATTTTAAGTAAAATACTGTAATCAAACAATGCACACATGGCACACGAATCAAATGCATACTACAAATACTACATACCAATAGGAATTGCACATCAAATTGTGCATTAATAAGAATAAGGACAAGTGCTTAAAACACTGATGTCTGCAGTGGCATGTGATAACCACACACCGCCATCCTTTCTTACAGGTCAGCAACCACACAAATATGCTCTTTAAATTTGATAACAAACCACACAATATCAGCCCTTAAAGTACTCACTGAAAAGGCCTCAATAAATTTCTTCTAAATTAGTGGCCAAAATTATCTAAAACACCCCGGTTTAGTTTATATGCTTTTATGGGAACAAATGTATTAAATGAAATAAATCACAATGTAAACATTATGCAACAACAGAAGCAACATAACTTTATACACTGTTGTGCATGTTCCTTCCTTTGGAATTGGATTCTTCACGCCCCCTTGTGGCGAATCAAACAAAGCAATTGAAATCAAATTTGAAACAACGTAAATCACGACGCTGTCCCAGAGATGTGCTTAAAATGATTACATTTGAAAATGAGTGTAATTTCAAATTACGCGAAAGTTAAATAATGAATAGTTTACTGTGTCTGAGAAACAAACTAGCTATAATTAGGCATGCAGATCACTATAACTCATTACTACAAAGCAAACAAGTATGCTGTCTTCCATAGATAGGCCATTAGAAGCTTGTTAGTGTACCTGGTATCATGGACTCCATGATATGCCAGAACATAAAAAAATAATAATTAAATAAATAGTAAATTTAAATAAAAAGCTGTCTGCCTCTGCCAACAAATTTTAAGTGAGTGGTCACTGGATCCTCCAACAGGACAATAAATCGGAGCATATGCCTAAAATTGTCCTCTAACCTGAACCCCACTGAAAACCAAGGCAGCTGGATGATCTGGAAAGATTCTGTAAAAAATGGTTTCAAATGCACTGTTCTGAATTCTTCATTATCACATACTGTACAAAGTACACCATGCAGGAGTGCCAGTAATTATAATAAATGAGGCATATGCTTTTGTTTCAATTAAAGGTAAAAAAACATTTTCAGTGTGAGATGAAGCTATAATGTGAAATTTTTAACCAATTTTTAAAATCAGTGCTGGTAATGGTGGAGTGCACTGTATGTACGTGATTGTGATCTCTCTTTTCATTACAATCACATAAAACAACATTAAGATATAGGTATGCCTCAGCCCTATAGATTTCCTGTCTGTGTAGCCTTGAGGAAAAAGGGCTACGTAGTGGTGCCTGGTGTGTCGGTCGTGGGTTTTCTGTCTGATTTTTCTGTCTGTCTGATTTTTCTGAAAACTTCTATTTTGAAGTGGTTTGGTTAATTCGGCTGGTCACGTGTTGTGGCTGCACCTGTTCCTCGTTTGTTAAAGTATATAAGTCTGATTCGGTGTGCAGCCCAACATGTGACCATCGCCTCATCCTCCTGTGTTCCTGTTTATCTGTGTTAGTTACTATTCCGTTCTGTTTTGGGTCTTCGTACCCGTTTGAGTTCCGTGTCTTGTTTTCTGTTTAATAAAAGTCCTGAAATGGAGCACCTGCCTGGACCTGCTTCCCTTTCCCTCCCCCGAGGTAGCTTACGGGCTAAGGCTCGTGCCGCAGCCCGTAACACCTGGCATGAGGCCTACAGTATTTCATCAGTGCTCACACACAGTAGAGGAACTGTGAAACCATTGTTTTGAAATATTACTTCTGTGGGTTAAAAATGATTTCAGCTAATCAATTTGAGGTTGCAGGGGGGCCGTTCCCTCCAGGCTCTTTGTGACCTGGCCCTCAGTAACATCATATACATTTTGAGACAACTATTCACACACTCAAATGAAAACTATGATAATGATCATGAGCGAAAACAGGAAGATGCTTCCACACTTTAGATTAATGATGATCACTATAAATTGTGGAAGCATCTTCCTGTTTTCGCAGCTGATCATTATCATCATTAATCTATAGTGAATGATCCCTTTCCCTCCTTGTTTGTGAGGCTGTAAAACAATAAATGAAGTCAGTTAGAACGTATTCCTACTTAGAACTATCTATAAGAAATCTTGTAAGAATTTGTGATAAATTCCTTTTCATTTTAAATTAGCTCATGTTTGGAAAAAATCAAAGTAACAAAATAACCATTTCTAATGGAAAAATGTCATAAGGCCTAGTGAGTCCTGTTTTTTCACATCATCTGTATGGCTGGATGCATATGCATAGCTTACACAGTGAAGAGATTACACCAGGATGCCCGATGGGATAGTAAACGGGTGGAGGCAGTATGATGGGCAAGGTTCTGCTGGGAAACCTTGGCTCCTGGCATTACTGTGTAATAGATGTGATTTTATTTGTCAGATGTGTCACTTCGTTTAGCCTCTGATGGAGAAGTATCACCTGATTTACTGGCAACTCCAGGTGCCTGAGAGTGCTTAATTCTGACCAAGATAAAGTGAATACACATCCTATATTAGAACCCTGGATGATTGGATATGTCCGGAGGAAGCTGAAGGCCTGACACACAAGATACCCTGACTAGGGCAATCAGGAAGGCAATGTTTGCATAGGCACAGAGAGCCCAAGGGCACTTTCAGGACACCAGAGATCATCTGCATATTCAGAGCACCTGCATATAACAGTGGAGACTCTTATCAAGAACAATGCATTCACAGAGGATGGGACAGGACAGACTGCCTAGTGTAACTGCAACAATCGTTCTCTTAATGTCAACAAGATAAAAGAGAGAAAATCCAGCAATGCCAACCCTCTTATCATTGGTGGAACTGTTGCTGAGAGGGTCAAAAACATCAGGTTCCAGGGCATCCAAATCATTGAAGAGCACTCTCGGTCCCTTAACTCCACCCGTGTAGACAAGAGGGCTCAACAGTGTCTGTCCTTTTTGCAGAGAAAGCCTGCTGCTATAACAGAGCCAGCAACATTTTGAAAGACAATTCACAAGCATTGTACAGACTCAGGAGTATCAAAGCCTCCACTCTGGTTCTGTAAGTTAATGTAACAGAACTGTGAATGCACATAAACATCTAGTCCTTGAGTAACCAAGTATCAATCCAGTGTACTACCTCATTTTATACTTTGTATAACTCACATTTTACACTCTGGACTTTGAAAAGCACCTGCAATTTACCTTCTGTTTAATGCCACTATAGACACACACACTACTGCTGTTTGTTATTTTTATATTTGTGGTTCAATGCTTCATTCTTGTGGTGTAATACTTGTCATTCTGGAATGTTTACATCCTTTGCACGTTGTGCTATCATACTGTCGTATTGTCTAGTTATTATACTGTTTCTGTATTAACTTGCACCATGGCCCCTAGGGAAACATCTCATCACAATTTGTATGTGTGCACAGCTGATGAAGACAATAAAATATGATCCTTTAAAAGCATATAGTAATATGGGCATCCCACAACAAAGCAGACGAGATTTGAACTCAAAGCTGCTTAAAGGTCAAAACTGATGTTTTGACCAGAAATGTTTGGAGACTGTGGAGAGGGAACATATGGCCAGTTCATTGTCAGTGAAAACTACTTTTTTTTCTGTCGCAAATGGCTTAATGCATCAAAAACACAGGGAAAATTAACAAAAACAGCATGAACGTCCATTTTGGGGTTAGACTGAGCTTTTGTACACATTGCAGGATCAAAATACTTAGAAGAGCGTCCCCTACTCAGAAAAATTAATCATGGCATAGCAAAAAAAATTTATTTGATTTGATCTATTTGATTTTATATAAATAATGACATGTTCAGAATGTATTTATTCAAACTCCTTAATATCAGCATAAATCTGTTATTTGTTAAAACAATGAAATTGAATCAGTTAAAACACATGAATATAGTCTAAATATGATGGGCTTTGGATCAAGCAAGTTTCACTTAGTTAACATTAATGAGATTTTTTACATCAGGTTTATTTAAAGATGTATGATAGATACATAAATCTGTTGTTTATTCAAATCACACTGTGTTTATTGCTGTTGTTAAATAAATCTATTTCTTAAATGTTTCACTTACATGCCACACATAAGATGCATTGGCCTGTCTCTGATAAATCTAAGTAATTAACGTGGATGGAAATTTTATATGCAATTGAAATACATAAATCTTTGGAATTGGACCAAATAATGAAATTTGATGTTAGACAGCTGGGAAACGTTTTAACCTGCCCAAAGCTCAGAAGAGATATACTACCATAAGTCGGCTCATGACTAACATCATAGAATGATCCACTTGGTCTTATACTGAAGCAAAAGTCCAGGCCAAACACTGACACAGCATGATGTTAGTGCCTTGAGGCATCGCAGCTCCATCACCATCCATCCTCTTAAAAGCACCAGTGTAAAAAGGATCTAAGTTACATGTGAATCTTGAATAACAGCATTAAGCCAAGTCTCTGTCACAGTAACAGTAAATTGTTTGTCATTCCCTGAAATTCTGTGCATCTCCAAGCATTTTTGGAGCAGAGTGGAGAAATCCACATAATGAAAGCTTTGTATTAGTGTATTTTATGACACAAGTTTGAGGAACAAAACCAACCCTCCATGTAAACAGTCTTTGCCCAGTCATGTGTAGTTTAATACTGGCTGTGGGTTTACAGACAAGCAGTTATAAATATCTGGTGCATTTTTCTTACCCCTTGCATGAGGCCTAAGCCATAGCATACTTTGAGGATTAGCTTCTCAATTTCATGCTGTAGCAAAGTTCCTCAAACTTCTTAGAAAGAATGGCAATCACTTAGCCATCATCACATAAAAATACAACAGGAATTATTACCAAGAATAAAATCTGTGACCTGCAGCAAATAGGGCCTGAACCGGCAGCAAGAGATGGAAAATAAAAAGCTTGCAGTGAGGAGGCTTGAATTGTGTTGCTGGGGTCGCAAGGAGATTGAACAACTGCTGAGCTAGCATCCAGATATGGATATAGATTGACTGGGAGATTTATGATGCAGTATTTTGCCCAAAAATGGGCAGAAGAAATGAGAAAATGGAAAATGGGAAAGAATGCCACGAGGGACAGGTTGGCGAGGCCTGTGTGTGTCTTTTTGAAGATGTTAGTGTGCTGAAGGTGCTGGAAAAGAATGCTAAAGCTGCTGGTGGAACATTTAAAGTCTAAGGGAAAAATAAAGACCCAGGAAGCTCAGAGGTTTTAGCATTAGGTGACCAAAAAACCTAAGAATTGAAAGAGCTAGGGATTTCAAATTCCATTTTACTAGCTTACCAAAACTCATTTCACAATCTGTGTTTACAAGCCCTGCTTAGAAACATAGGTTGGCAAAGCAGTTGATTGTTAAGGGGAAGGTGCCTTATGCTTCCCTCTGGTCCTGGGTCTCCTTCTAGTGGTAAGCGAAGGAATAGTTGTTGGTCTAGAACTGGGTACTCACACACAGACACACACACAATACATCCCTGATCTGAAGTTCTGCCTCTACCAGCACAATTCATATACAGACTTAACTGTTCAGTCTATAACACAGCAAGTACTATGTACTAGATATTGCAAATTGTTTGTCCTGCTGGTGCTATTATTTATGTAAATATTATTAATGTGCTGTCTATCTCGATTCTTAATAATAATCTTTTGCAAACTAATGATTCTGCTGGTGGTGTACAGTATTTATTTTTGATTTTCTTGTTGCCTCACTCTCTGTATTGTGTATATGACTGTATTGACAGTCAACTTATTTCACTTAAATCCTGGAATCCCACAACATCCCGAAATCTGTCCAAATTCTATCCTCAGTTGTCTTTCAAAAACCTATTAGCCGTTTTTCAAATATTATCTTAAAATAAATGCATAAATACATAGACAAATAAATAACTAAATATTTTAGTTACAATTTTTTTACGATCATAGAAGCTCAAAGTTAATGCGGCTGCCCTTAGAGGCACCACCTCCAGGGCTTCCCTGCTTGGTCTGCAAAAAGGTTTTGGCCAATAATGTTTGTCAAAGGCGCATTTTCTGTCTTTCATAATTAGACCGTTTCTTGGGTCAGATCAGTGAACTGCTATTAAATAGACGATTATCCCACTATTGAGCAGTATTGATGAGAAGCAACCTGCAGGATGGGCTCATTAGGGACAACTTATTTTTTTAAATCCATGGTGCGGTTGGAGCTGTAAACACATTTCAGGAACATTGTGGGTTGGTTAATAAATATTTTTGTGGGCTGGGTGGAGCAGGTTGGCTCTTATAATGGGTCAGTCGGGTGCGGATCATAAAAAACCTGACCCATGAAGGGCTCGCCATTTCATCACAAATAAACCTTTTCCATTAACTGGGCGTGTGGCTCAGTTTGTTTGGATCTATTTTTGATGCTTCTCCTGCTGTGTTATGTTGGATGGCATCCAACTCCAACAAAATACCCAGTGTGAGATCAGAGACTTCTGTGTTTTTGTTTTTACAGAGACCTGGCAAATCCAGGACACTGGGAAAGAATGCCACAAGTGGCAGAGCCTCCAGACCATCCCCAAGAAGAGGACATGCCTGTGATGGTGAGGCCTTACAAATGTGCTGAATCGTGTCTACACATGATTTGAAGCGCAAAATGACGCGGCTGTGAGGAAGAACACACCACAGATGCTCTGTCTGACCATGGCTGGTGTGAGGAGTCCTCCCACAGAAAACTGCTGGATTGGAGAAATTCCTAGTTGTGTGCTCAGAGGATGTGTTGACCAGCAGGAAGATGTCCTCAGAGATCATTTCAATACCTCTCTGAGCACCAACATCATTCCAGTGTGCTTCATCTTCCACAGATTCCAAACCAGCCGGCGGTGTGATGTCAGTGTCTCCACCATGGGGTGGAGGTTGCTCAGTGGGAAGGATAATTGCCCACTGGGTAGGATACTTGCCTCTGGACCAAGGGCTTAGAGGTCCCAATCCTACCCTCGCTGAGCAAGTCCCTTAACTCCAAGTTACTCCAGGAAGACTGTCCCCTGTAGTTAGGGAATGGAAGTTGCTTTGGATTAAGGCATCGGCTAAATGCTGTAAATGTAATGCCTCAGTCAACACCTTCCTTTCTTACTCACACAAATTATTATTAAGTGCTTCACTAGGTTTGCCATGAGGCACAAAAAAATTATAGCTGTCCTCCACACCCCTGCCGTTTACATATCGTACTAACTGTTCAATGGATGACTGTTAATTCCAATCACCACCACCTGGCCCTCACCCATTTGGGCCAAAAGGACACTTATTTGAGAATCCAGTTTACAAACTTCAGGAAGACTTAGACTGCTTTGCCTGAACACCTCCTGAACACCTCCCATTTGGATTACTGTAATTGTTTTTTATTCATCACCTTGCCAAATGTGTCAATTGTTTTTAGTTTCAGAGACTCAAGCAAGAGAAAATGGTTTGCCAAGAACAAAGGATCAATATTTAATCACACTGCTTGAATGTCAAAACTAGGACAAAGCACTGCATTCATTTATTTGTGGTGTCTGTATGCTTAAATAAAATGTATAAAGGACTGTGTATTAAATTAATACAATACTGTGACAAAAGAATTCTGTGGCTGAAAATACTCTGTATTTTACAATATCTTTATTTTTATCACAGTTCTTCAGACAACACTTACAAAGGAAGGAATTAAAAACAGGCCATGCCCCGTGGTTTATTAATAGATTTTACAAAAGCTTATTAAAATACGCACTTCAGCATAACGCACACAGTGAGCATGTGTTCTTTCTGGAACCATCATTTACAGATCTAGTATACTCAGGGTAGATTTTGATCTAAAATAAAGGAGGAAAAGAAACTCCTTTATGGAGTCAGCAAGGAAAAACACAAGCTTCCTGTTCAATTTCCTGTTTGCTTTTTGCTCCATAAAACTAACCATTAGATGCCGCTAAAACTCTTGCACCCCCACCTTGCCTCAACAGGGGGCACTCACGTACGGATCTGAGAAAAATCTTAGTTCTCATAATTCGGGTTGTCATTGTTTAGCTGTCTTGTAGTGGATCAGCTTCATTATCTTTCAGGTTTGCCTGATTTTAGTGACTTTTTGGCAACTTTAAAGAATGCTCTGTTATTCTTTCAGCCATCAAGTGATGGCTGAAACTAAAAACCACTCACACTGGTGGGTCATGTCACCTTCAGGAGAAGGTGGAATAGAATCTTCATGGGTTAAGATAAAGCTTGAAGTTTAAGTCTCAGTCATCAGGGTGGGCTATCTTCGATGCTAGACCACCCATGTCTGTTTAATTGGCCCTTTTGACTACAACTGAAAAATTCAGAGAGACCAGTGCAGATCTGAGAAAGGGATTTGTAGATTTACACAAGTCAGCAAAGTCATTTCCCAGCACCTTTATTATTCATAACAGTGCATAAGTTATAAGCTATGTGTACCTTGCCATGGTACAAAACAAAACAGTCACTACAATCTGCGAGGAAAATGGCCTGGATAGACACATTCAATCCAAGAATCGCCAAGAAACATATATGCCATGAATTGGAAATTGCTAGAACTCACTGTCCACACTCATGTCATGTTCTGAGTGACTGCCTTGCAAGAAAAAAGCTCAAAAATCGAGACCTTCAAGCAAAACTAAAGTTTAAGCTGCTCATAGGGACAAAGAAAATGCCCTTTTAAGGATTTTTTTATGGTCAGGGAGACAAATATGTAGACTAGAGGTCTTTGTGGCCAAGACAAAGAAAATTCAATTAAGTTTTAATAAAAGACAGGTCCATGCCAGAAAATCAACAAATTTGGTGGAACGCCAACCAATTAAGCCTAGACCAATATCCAATAAAATTTCTGCCAGAGACTGGTTTCTGCTAGCAAAACATCTTATTAAGGTATAAAATTACCTTATACCTTATTAAGGTTTTTTTCTTTCTTTCTTTTGTTTTGTTTTAAGTATGTATCGTGTCCAGTCATTCAAAAAAGATTGCAGAAATCCCTGAAAGCCAAATATTGCCATGGTGTAAGTATTATAATGAGAATCTACATTTTTGGATGCAGGTGATGGTTTTCTGACTTGCTGTTAAACATTGATTTCAACCAAGTTACTAACTGCTATTGTGTGGGTGCTAGTTTGTGCCCAATAGTGAAGATCCCTACTTATGCCAATATACCTTCTATACTACTGATCTCTACTACTAACGTCCATTTTTTCCATTAATAATTCATATGCAACTGGAAGTAATTTATATATAATATGCACACTCAACGTATTGAATCTTTTCATAGTACATTTTTCAATTTTTGTTTTTTTTTGCAAACCTACATACCAAATCTCTGGATGTGATCATGGCAGATATGTTTCTGTGTTGAGTTTTATTTAGACTTTGGATTTTTATATTGCCCCTATGTCTGTGTGTTTCTCTGCAGTCAAAGCACAAACAATTTCATTCGAAAGCAATAAAGATTTCTCATTCCGATTCTGATTAATCACCTAATTCAACTCTTGTTTGATCAAAAACAACAAAAAATGAAAGCATTGAACACTGTTTTATGTTGTAATGTATTTCTCGATTAATATACACATAGTGTTTTTTGTCCTACAACGTATATCTCGATTATCATACCTCGATTATCATTGATTTATATTTTGAGCTATGTGTGAATCAGTATACTTGGTATATTTAGTTTTTTGTTTGTTGTGGGTTTTTGTGTGTTTGTTTTTAACGAACAGAACACGTGTAGGAGGATGTTTTGAGAGTGTTGGCTCTTTTGGCTCCCCTGGCCCTCCATAGCCCCCCTGCTCGGAGGGCTGCGTGTTACGTAGAGACGCTCCGTTAGCCAGAGCGCTAGTGCAGTTTCTCTCCAGAACCTCCTCAGTCCGGACCCTCCGCTCCACAGAGCCGGACAGCATGCAGACAGACCTTAAATGCACCTCGTTTTACATACAAAGTATGGATTAGCAGCTTTTTGCCGTCGCGATGCCCGGTGCAGGGTGAGTACCTTCATAAACACTGAAGATCCACCCTGGTTTCTGCCGGAGGTCCTTCAGACCATGAACATGTGCAGAAAACAGGCTGAAATTGCTCGTATTTGTTCATTTACTTGATCGTGGCGGCAGCGGTTCTGGTCCTAACCAGTGATGTTTGATTTAGATTAGAATGCGTTACAGTAGTAGACATATATTTGCTGTTCTGCAACTTCGTGGTGTTTTCTGAGTAAAAATATTTCCCTGTGTCCACTCGTCGAGCCCCACTGAATGTGGTTATAGATGTTGTAGGGTAAAATTTCTACATGGGTGGTAGTGATATTTCTCTCTTCTGCAGTTTTAGTGCCTCTGTCAGACTGTTCTATGTCTCCCCTTCTCATAAAATATGTATGTTTAACCTAAATTTTAGCCAGACACATCATTGCACATTTCTTAGCCTGCCTAGTAAAAACACTGGAAGGACTTACAACCTTGGAAAATGTGTTTTCCAGTAAAGTATGTTAATTGAATATTGTTCCTGACTTAAAATCGCCTGCTGCCAATTAATAAACAGTTACACTATCTGGACAAAAGTATTGGGACAGATCTTTTTTCATGTTTTGGAATAGGCCCCTTTGTTCCAGTGAAGCACAATCTTAACGTTTCAGTATACCAAGACATTCTGGACAACACCATGCTTCCAACTTTGTGGGCCAACTTTGGGGTCTATTCTTTGTGGGCCAACTTTGGGGTCTATTCTTGCATGAATGTACACCAGTGAACAAAGCAAGGTCTATAAAGACATGGTTGGATGATTTCAGTGTGGAAGAAATTTGACTGGCCCACACAGATTCTTTAACTCAACCCCATCCAGCATCTTTTGGATGAACTGGAACGGAGATTGTGAGCCAGGACTTTTGTCCAACGTCAGTGTCTGACCTCATAAATGCTCTACAGAATGAATGGATGCAAATTCCCACAGAAACTCCAAAATATTGTGGAAGCCTTGAAAGATGAGTGGAATCTGTTATGGCTGCAAAGGGGGAGTTAACTCCATACAATGCCTGATGTTTTAATTATCAGGCATCCCAATACTTTTGTCCATTTAGGGTATCAGGCTCTTGCAGCCAAAAGACTTTAATACATGTTAATGTTTACCTGTGTTTACTTCCTTAGGCCTAGATAAAAAAATGAGTGATGTGTTTTCTTCGTCATATTCGAGGAAATTGGTTAAAGGGGGATTTCCAACAGATTCGATCTTTGAGATGTTAACAATTTTTCAGTTCATGTGAATTGGGAACAGATACACCTACATGCTTTTTTACTATGCCTTACTTCTTTTTCAAGTTTGTCATGTTTAAAATAGTAGACTGAAAACAGGAGGGCTGGGGGTCCTGTTTTTCCATTACCCCGCCCAGCATGCACCTCTCTGTCTTTGTTTTGAAAATATGTCAAAACTTTATCAACTAGAGTAAGAATCTATTCAGCATCAGAGTACATTATTTCCTGCAAAAGTTCTCCATAAGGTGGGTGTTAGAAATGTTCAATGCTATGAACCATTCAAATCTAAGATCGCTAGAGCTCTTTACAGGTGTAGTGATGTGTAAACCAAGCTTTTTAATAATATTAGACCAAGTTTTTAAATAATGTTTTAAGGGTTTTCTAATAGATATACTGTGTGATGTGGATAAACATATTACTGCTGTTTTCTACCTTATTATACCTTATTCAAAATTATATGATCTACATTATAAAAGAAACCATATAATATTACAATAAATATACTGTTTAAAAACAATGAAATATTTGTTTTTTAAATGTTATATTCATTGTAATATATAGTTTATTTTATAATGGAAGTTGGGCTTCTATAAACTTGACATTGTTTCATATAGGCTAACTTAATATAAACTTTTATTCATTTCTTATAGTTACCGTAGTGTGAAGAAGTTAAAAATGTGAGGAACTGCCTTCCTAAATTGCTGCTGGTGTAATTTGTTGGAATGTTTTTGCAGTCCTGGATGGTTTGTGATTCTCCCATAATAGAAAGATATGTATTCATGTGAATGGGATGGTAGTATTTTATTGGGAATGCACTTGTTACTGGAGGCGTGTGTGTTGCTCGCTTCTGCGCTATGTAAATGTTTGATGAAATATGCATGGGTAGCACAAGGTCTGTGCTGACTGTCTAGACATGGGCGAGAGACATGTTCTAAATGAGTGCCTTACACCGAACCCTGCCCCACATTCAGATGTTTGGTACTTGTGTCTGCAAAGTGAGTAATACAGGATACTTTAGACTAACACACATTTTGCATTTTCTCTGCAATTCTGCTTTCCGGAAGTGTGGGAAGAAAACCGCTGACAACTTTCTGCATCATTCTGGCTCAACTCGACAAATAGTCCATGCTTAAACATCTCAGCTCTTTAGTTTGCCCCTGTGTCAACATGATACATTCAGAATTTCTCTGGCTTTGCTCATATAGTTATAGGGGTTACACTGGTTCATTTTTCCTTTGTTTCTAAAAGTGCTTGCTTGGCCGATTTCGGAGATGCCTGTATGTTTGCAAGGGTAACAACAAGGCACCTAAATCATTTTGTGTAAATAAATCTTACTGTCCTAATATAAATATATATATTTTTAACGTTATTAGCTTGTAGCACATTTTTCTGATGAAACTAGTAAACTAGTAAACACACACCGGTTCAGTCAGTATTCCAAAGACCATATCTCTGCCAGTATTGTAAGTACGGTCACCAAACTTTATTAATCCATACATTACAACTGAACTCTGTATCCTAAAGGTGCTGAATGACATGGGAAAATATCAGGAATTTGCATATCTTTGGCCTTAATACAGGCCTGAATTGCTATATTGTCATTTTCAGTGTCAATTCAAAGCCCTGGGTTCTCTTTACAACACAAACCTGGGGAAAAAAACTGTGTTCATTCAACATAAAAAGAAACTCTAATTGAGAATAACAAATCTTAACAAATATATATTAGGCAAAGAAAACAAATAGAAACAAAGTAATAGGAAGCAACAAAGAACTTGCTGAATCACAATTAAAGACATGTAATTTTGAAAGATAAGATATAAAGCCAATCAAACAATGTTGTTACTTCTACAGCTTTTCCAAATGATAAATGAAATTTATTTTGATTCAGAGTTAGTAGTTGCCACAATAGCACATTATCTACCAGAAGGGAAATTCCTGAGTGATCACTGTCATGGTTTACACGCTGCAGGATAACTGACATTTTCCGAGCACTAAAAAAAATGACAGTGTAAAACTCAATACATTTTTATATGCTGTAAAGGACCGCTAGAACTCTCAGATGACACAGTGAAGAAAATGTTTCTACCCCTTAAGATTCTGGGCCTGTATCAACCGCTGATGTAGAAATCCATGATCTGTGGTGACCTGCTGCACACACCTCTAGACCGATTAGAGAAGGATACCAAGTGCAGCTGTTGGGTGTGGAGAAATAAAAAAATATCAAAAATGCCTTTTGCAATACTGGCTAAAATTGAATAGGGACACAAGTTTTTATCTTAAGGTGGCTACATGCCTGAAGCTAATTAAACACAATCGGTATTGGGGTATAGATTTTTTTCCACTTTTTTCCCCAAGTGTCATTAAATTTTAAATGTATTTTTTCTGAATTTTTTGAGGTTCACCCAGAATGACCCACCTGCATATTTCTCTCTCTCTCACTCACTCACTCTAATGTTCTTTATCTTTATCATAGTTTAACTTCTGTAGTTTGTCTCTAAACCCTTTTGAGGCTGGAGGTCAGAGTTTGAACAGCACCAACACCATCATACATACAATTTGCTTATTAGTGCATTATGCGTGGTCTACAGTAGGTCATGACATCACTAGTTTTTTTGTGTATGTGTATGAAATTTCATCTTTGGGTTCCATAACTTGTTAATTTGTTTGTTTAGGTTTGCACAACCACTTTGTTGTCAGGGCAGTAGCACCACGGTAGCAAGCTCTCTGCTTAAAATCTGTAAGTGTGCAGGAAGTGATCTCACAGGCCTGGTTACCAATGTGGGGCCAGCAGGAAGCCGCGTGTTCCTGTGAGTGGATGCGTGCTTGGGTGTATGTGCAAGGAAGCTGCTGGAGCCTTGGTGCTGCCACACCACTTTCCTTGCATTGTTGCAGTCTGAAAAGGAGAACAAGCTGCACACATAACCGACACTCACACATATACACAAAACCAATACACACACAGACACATACACAAACATACACACACAAACAGCACTTGCCTTCATACCTGCCTGAAACTTTGTTTTGTGCAGATTTGTGTATTTCATTAGCAGCTTTTTTATACCAGATAAAGTGCTAAGGGAAATCTCATGATATGGGGGGCATGTTTACCCCGAAATACTTTTCTGTATCTATTAAAATATGTCTTAAATATACAGTGTATTTACACTGTAGTGCTGTAAAAGTGTTGATTGCATTTTTTGTTCATTGATATGCCTCTTTAAATACAAATTTATTTCATTTTTTTAAACAAGGACGAGCTTTGAAGATGTATTTTAAAGAGGAACACTTTAGTGTACATCGCTCAAGGGAAAATCAGTGTCAGGGATTCAAACCCAAAACCTTCAGATCAGAGGGACACGCCCCGACCATCAGGCTGTCCCCTTTTGGTCCTTTCTAAATTTGGTCTCTAAATATAGAAGCAGTGTCAAATTTCTGTTTACATTTCCTACAAGTTTTTAGAACTTTTGAGAACTATTAGCAAAAGTATAAAATAGTATTAAATACTGTAAGTCACCCACAACACACTCACTACACAGATTTCACTCTGTTCCACATGAAAACTACTACTCTTTATCTGAGAAATGAAGAAATAGGTAACCCTCCATTTCTGAACAAAGCGAACAGGGTGTAGGTATTGGAGATCTAAGCCGTTTGCTTGGCTGATGGTCCAAGACATTTTGAGACACATTATGATGCATCATACTTTTCCCATTTTATGTTTTGTAAAGTGTTTGTGTGTGTGTTTGTGTATGTGTGTGTGTATGTGTTTGTGTATGTGTGTGTGTATGTGTGTGTGTATGTGTGTGTGTATGTGTGTGTGTATGTGTGTGTGTATGTGTGTGTG